>JAVJIF010028569.1:0-51103 GCA_038442645.1 Agave tequilana
ATCATTTATTTTCCATCATAAAGATCAAGCAATAATCGATGAACATCTACACGTGCGTACGTTATGTGAGTCATGTAGTTCTCAACGTTCGCAGTGTTAGGAAAACTAATAGATCTGTGGCTATTTTAATAAATAATTAGCTATTAAAAAACAAGATTTGAATATTATAATCAAGGTAAAACTTAGAATAAATAAAAAGGAAAAGGAAAAAAGAGATGATCGAAGCACGCTGGCACTATTCCAAGAATCAAGTTGCCTTCTCTCGTAGGAGGGTTTCATGAATGATTCTGGAGATACGACGACCCTCAGTCAGGCGACCTCTTTTTCATCAGCATGAACTTCAAAAAAGTTTTGTGAATTCTTTCAAAACTTTCAAGGAACCAACAACCTTGAATTTTTTGTAAAAGAGAAGAAATATCTAAAAAATAGAGGCAGAGTTGTACGATTAGATATCTCCTGCACTCTTCAGAAGTGAAATTCATAGACTCATACATGCACAATAAAAACATGTGTTACCTGGTCATAATCTAGATCCGATTAATTAGCTGGAGATCTGTTTAATCCATTGTTTATTGACCACGTTTAAAATACGAACCAAAATGTAGCAAGTCAAGGAACCCACTGAACGGAACTGCATTTGTGTTTATGTGCATGTAGAGAGTGTGGCATAACTCATATCAGCTTGTCTTTAGGTACAAAGGAAGAAGATAACACTTATAAAACACTCAAATTTTTTCTTTCATATCCAATGTGGGACTCGTGTGGGACTCGCAAATTCATATACTCCTAAATTCATATACTCGTAGATTTTATAGAAATAAGTAGTCATCTCAGAACAGAAATCATATACATATGTTTGCATTAGCAACGAACTCGTAAATTCAATTATGCATATATTACGTAAATTCAATTATGCATATATTAGATATCTTTCAAACGGAAAAGGTTGAGAAATATTCTAGAAGAAAAAAAATGAGAAGTGTCCCTTTGAGAAATATTCTAGAAAAGAGAGTGTTTTTTCTATGCTCTCTTCTTGGTGTGGCATTTAATTTCTGTTGGTTGTATCTGTGCTATTTTTTAAATGCAGATCAATTATTTTGATAAAACAAATTAAATTAAATTCCTAGCATGCTGTTAGGGGTGGCAGAAGGGTCGCGACCCGTCAGACCCGACCCAACCCGACCCGTGACCTCTAGTGTGTGGAGTTTAGTGTGATGACCAACTATACCACCTAACAATTTGGTAATAAAGTGTAAAGAAATTGTATTTAAAATTTAATAATCGGGTCAAATGGGTCGAGTCGGGTCGACCCGACTAAGAATGGATCGGGTCTGAGTCTGAATTTTTGACTCGTATAACAATCGGGTCGAGTGAACCCGACCCGATTATTATATGGGTCGAGCAGTAATCGGTTTGGGTCGACCTGACCCGACCCAATTGCCACCCCTACATGCTGCTACAAAAAATTAAAACACAATATATGTAAATTAAATCTGGCTTGGGAAATGCAGTCATGTAGTCGCTGCCCTAAAGGGTCAAAAACCCGTTTCTTTACCTAGACGTTGGTTCGACTTTGTCCAGTAGCAGTAAAAGAATCCCCCGGAATCACCAACAGGTCCAACACTCGATCTAAGACAGTAGGCAGAGCCTCTTACTCAGACGGAGAATTATTGCCCAAATAATTGAAATAAAAACTTGAAGATATATGGCAGTGAGAGAAAGAAGAATGTAGCTGTAGATCTCAATTTTCTGTTGTGTCTCAAAATGAACAGAAAGAAGCTCTCTTTATACAGAGCTCTACTCGTTACTAACAGCCCTCACACAAATCAACGCATATTCAGGTTGGTTGCGATTAATGTGTAACAACTCTGCACGTTCGCAGATCCGCTTTTATCGGTGAAGAAACGTTACAAATCAAACCAGTGAAGTATTCAGGAGAATGAGATAGAGCTCGGGAATATTCTAAGTCCAAGTGCTCGGGAAAGACACGACGTCTCCAGATGCTCAGGAAAGACACGACGTCTCCATATGCTCGAGAAAGACCTCGAGGTCCAAGTGCTCGGGATGATCCAGAGTCCAAGTGCTCGGGGTCCACTCTGAGATCACTCCGAGTCCAAGTACTCAGGTCAATTCGCCCAGAAGCTCGGAGTTAGCTCCTAAAGACAAAAATAATTTTCAAAATGTAGCAGGTCCAAGAACCCCTTCAACGAACTGCCTTCGTGTCCGTAGGTCGTGGGCATGCGCCACGCGAACCCGGCCCGGCCTGATTTGGTTCAGCGCGTGTGCTAGAGTGTGGGGAGTGTGGCCTATGGCCTAACACTTATAACAACAGGCTTAGGAAGAGTTGGTATATACCACTCAAACTTCTTTGGCCTATCCAATATGAGACTAAAACCACAAACAAATAGAGGAATTTTTCCCTACAAAATCAAATACAAATCCAACAATCCCCAAAACTTGAGTTTTAAGAAAGACAAAAGAAATCAACATGATATTAACAAATCATAAGAGTAAAATTTGGGCAACATTATACTGTGAATTCAGGATCGATTGCTTGCGCTTTGAATATATTCTTAGTGAATTCCATCGCCACTTGAGAGACATAATGAATTACGCCTTGAATTAGGTCTCTTTAACCTGATATTGATGAAAGACACACACAATAAGTCTCTATCTATTGAGCGAGCGGGTTGACCGTTAAAGGCTATGCTCATAATAACCAATTCATGAGAAGTTTCTAGGGGTCTGCCCTGCCCCCCAACCACGGCTATAACAGTTCCTTTCACATAGGTAAATCCTCCAAGGGTACTATAATTGGACCTTATACCCTCCATACTTCATGCGTTAGACTTATTAAGAGTTTAACTCAGCCTTACTTTGTTATATTATGAGAGCATCATCACCTAGAGAAAGGGCGGTAGCTATAGTGCTCCATATAGGATATAAACATATCCGGGTGGATGCTCCACACGAGTATCACCAGTCCAGCTATTCTAGCAGATTGAACCTCTTTCATGGAACCATCTCCCGATCAAGTAGGTTAGGTCCCCGCTGTCGATGAACTCTACTATGGGTTTAACACCATCTCCCTCGATGATTATAGGACCACACTCCTAGAAAGATCTTTAGTCAATGGGTCAGTAAGATTCTTCTCAGACTTTACAAAGTTCAGAATCACAATTTACCCAATAGGCGTTGTACAGACTTGAGTCTGATTTGAATACGTCTGTTCATCTTCTTATTAGCATTCACTTACTTTAGAATCTCAATGGTGGATCTCGAATCAGTACGAGCTAAGATTGGAAGTACGGGTCTAAGCATGATATAAAATTCAGACAGAAGATCCTTTAATCATTCAGCTTCTAAGCAAGTGGTGTCCAAAGTAATGAGCTCAGACTCCATGGTGTTCCTAACAATCACTGTTTGTTTACAAGATTTCCCAGACACAGCAGCACCACCGAATATAAATACATATCCAATAGTAGACTTAACACCGTGAGAGTCAGTGACTCCATTTGGCATCACTATACCCTTTTATGACATCATGACATCCAGTGTAAGTCATGTAGTAGGCAATAGTGTCTCTAAGAAATCTGAAAATTTTCCCTAGCGCAGTCCAGTGTTCTCTATTAGGTTACTAGTGTATCTACTCAATCTTCCTACTGTATAAAAAATATCAGGCCTATTCATGTTGAAAATGTAGAGAAGTGAACCTATTAATTGAGAGTATTTCAGTTGAGACACATCTCACCTGTATTCTTATTCAAAGCAATTGAAGAATCATAAGATGTAGAAATAGATTTAGAGTTATAAAATCAAACTTGTGAAGCATTTTTTCAATACTATGAGATAGACTCAATGAAATTCCATTAAAAATTGTGGATATTTTCATTCCCATTATCATATCAGCAGGACCTGAATCTTTCATGTCAAAAATTTAGGAAGAGATAATCCTTTACCCTTTAGATTGCATCAAGAGAAGTTCCAACGTTAAAATATCATCTATATATAGACAAAAAATGATATAGTCATTATCAAAGTTCTTGAAATAAATGCATTTTCATGTTTATGGACACTGAATTCAAACTATGCAATAATTTTATTAAACTTTTAGTGCCATTGTTTAGGTGATTGTTTAAGTCCATACAGTGACTTCACAAGTTTGCACACTTTATTTTCTTGTCCCTTGGTTATGAATCCTTCTAGCTGGTCCATATAAATCTCTTCTTCAAGATCGCTATTCAGGAAAGAAGTCTTGACGTCCATTTCATGTATGAACATATTATGAATGGATGTAAGTGCAAGAAAGATTCTGATAGAAGAGATCCTAACAACAGGAGAATAGGTGTCAAAGAAGTCAATACTCTTTTATTGGGTGAAATCTTTGGCAACTAATCTGGCTTTGTATTTATCGACAGTACCATCGGGTTGGAGTTTCTTCCTAAAGATCCATTTACAACCTATATGCTTGCATCTTGGAAGAAGGTCAGTGAGAATCAAAGTGTTATTCTCCAAAACGGACTTGATCTCACTATCAATGGCTTTTTTCCAGAAAGGAGATTTAGAAGAGTCCATTGCTTCCTTAAAGGAGTTAGGATCACCTTCTACAAGATATGTAAAGAAGTCTTCACAGAAGGATGTGAGAGTCCTGATTCTTTTACTCCTTCTAGGTTCAAAAACATAAGTAGGAGCAAAACTAAAGAAAAAAAATATCAGAAGCAGAAGGAGTACAAAAAAGATCACTAGGTATTCTTGATTTGAAAAGAAAGATGTTTTCAAAATAGACAACATTCCTAACTTCAATAATGGTGTTGTTGGATATTTCACTGATCTCAGAGTTAACCACTAGGAATCTGTTAATATTGCTATCTAATGCATATTTGATAAAGATAAATCAATAGTCTTGAGGCCGATTTTCCTTTTCTTCGATTCTGGTATTGAAACCTTAGTCAGGCAATCTCAGATTTTGAAGAATTGGATGTTAGAAGTTCTCCCTTTCCAACGTTCATAAGGAGTAACATCGAAGTCTCTTTAGGGAGCCCTATTGAGAATGAAACAAGTAGAAAGGAGAGCTTCTCCCCAAATGTTCTCGGGTGCACTTGAGCTGAGTAACATACAGTTTATCATGTCCATCAATATTATGTTCTTTCGTTCAGCTACATCGTTGGATTGAGGTGTGTTGGGATCAGTTACCTCATGAATAATATCGCGCTCTTGGTAGAATCCTGACATACCATTTGAGGTACACTCTCATCCACGATCAGATCTTAAGATCTTGATCTTTCTCTCAAGTTGATTCTCAGCTTCAGCTTATACACTTTGAACCAATCGAGAACTTTATCTATGGATTTGAAAGATAGGTGTAACAGAATTTGTAGTCATCAATGAATGTCACAAAATATCTTTTACCATCTCGGATGAGAACTCTGTTTGAGTCACACACATCACTATGAATCAGTTCGAGGGGTTCAAAATTTCTTATGATAGAATGAAAAGGTGTTCGGACAAGTTGCTTTGAACACATATTACACATCTAGAAGACGAGTCAAAAGAAGATTTAAAAAATTTGATTCAAGTTAATCATTTTCTTGATGGAATTGAAGTTGACATGTCCTAATCTACTATACCAGATACCAGAAGACTCAATGTTCAAATCAATAGGAATAGGGATTTTATATCAGAAGGATTGATTACATTGAGCCAGAAAAGGCTATCACAATCAAAATCTTTTCCAAAGAAAATATTTGACTTGGAGATTACAAATTTATTAGATTTCTTGGCAATCCTATAACCAGTTCTGAAGAGAAGATTCGTTGATCAAATTTCTCTGAAATATGAGAACATGCAAGACATCTTGAAGAGGCAGACTTTCCCTCAGGTCATTCTGAGATCAATGCATCTAGTTCCCTTTAACTCTCTAGTGGAGTTATCTGCTAGGCTCACGCTTCCTCCATGTTAATCCTGATAGGATTTAAAATAGAAGCGATCAGTACAGATATGAATATTGGCTCCTAAGTCTAACCACCAGTCTAAGGAGAAAGTGAGAGTTGACAATAAGAAGAGAAGATTCTAACCTAAAAGAGTTAAGAGTTCAGTTCCACTATGTTGACCTTATGCCCGCCATTTCCTCCGTTTAAGTTAAGCTTTGACTAGTTTCATCTTCCGGTTGAAATATTGGGGCGTCAAGTGATTGGTTTTCCCGCAGGCTTAGAAGAATCTTCCATCGATCTTCTGGCCGGAGGTTTTGAGTTTGAAGGAGGAAGATTGCAAAGGTTTGACAGAAGAAGAGTTTGCATTAGGAAAAAAATGAAAGTGATTGGATTTCGTGAACTTCTTTCACTTGAAATTCATAAATTTACGCTTAGGCTTATCTTCTACCAAGTTGACTTTGGCTTTCATTCCAAACTTGAGTTTGAAATTTTTCCTATGCTGGTCTTATGTGCGAATCGCTTTTTGGGCTTGAACAAGAGTAAGGTCATCTTACTTGTAACGGAGGTCTCCAGAAAAGGCTGACTATGAAGGAAGGAGTTTATCAATGAAACAAGACATCTTGTAATTGTCAGAGAATTGATTTCCTTTCAATTGAAGACATCGGATAAAATCTTGAAATTCATGAAGTTGATCATTGATAGGTTTGTTGTCAAACATTATGAATTTATTGAAGGAGGAGGAGGTGAATCTTTCAATTTCAGCATCATCGAGGCCAATTCTTGTTGTCCACGATTCTTTGGCACTCTTATATTCATAATAAATATCATATAAACTATCAGAGAGTACACTAAGAATTTTATGGAGACAATGATAGTCAATTTCCTCAGGTTTCAAATAGATGTAGGAGGAAGGAGTTGAGGGGGGAGTTTCAGCAGGTGATGGTTTAGGAGAAGGTGCATGAATTGAATCATTAATAGTTGAAATAAGACATAAGTGGTTAACCAGTACTTCATCTGGTTTGCCGATCTCTTAAAATACGTGTCAATGAATTTATCAGTTTTAGCACTTTTAGAGTGATCAGGGTTGGCATAGTGGCAAAAAGAAGCTACCTGAATTCTGTATTCTAAATTATTGAGGTTGTTAGAATTAAATTTAATAGGTAGCTTAAAACAAAATTCTAGTATGATAATGTGACAAGAGATCTAGCAAGATAAAACAATTAAAGCTAGAAATAAAGCAGTGAGCAGTTAAAAAATTAAAGAATTATTTCAGATTAATTCCTAAATTAATCTAGCATGAAAATACACTATCAGTTATGACAGAAAATTAGACAGTGCAAGTGATGACAAGTTTTAGACTATTTAGATCATGCAGATAGTGATAAGTATTATATATTTGTGCAAAGTAGAAATAGATTATATCATGTAACTTGCATTCTTATCCTAATCTGATAGCAAGAAACATTTATTGTATAAAAAATAAGAAATAACAATTATATAATATTTTGATCCTTTAGATTGTTGGTTGTAACTGTGCTATTTCCTAAAATATGCACATCAATTATCTTGACAAAACAAATTATAAATTCCTAGCATGCTGCTACAAATAACTAAAACATAATATATATAAATTAAATCTGGTCTGGGAAATGCAGTCGCGTAGTTGCTGCCCTAAATGATTAAAAGCCTGTCTCCTTACCCAGATGTTGATTCGGCTTTATCCAGTAACGTTAAAAGAATCTACCGAAATCACCAGCACTTAGCTTAGGACAATGGGCAAAGCCTTTTGCTTAGACAGAGAATTGTTGCCTAGAAAATTGAAGTAAAAGTTGAAGAAATATGACAGTGAGAGAAAGAAGAATGTTGTTGTAGATCTCGGTTTTCTTTTGTGTCTCAGAATGTACAGAAAGAAGCTCTATTTATGGGCACAGAACTCTACCCGTTACTAATAGCCCCCGCACAGATCAAGCACACGTTCAAGTTAGTTGCAATTAACGTGCAATAACTCTGGACGTTCGAAGATTTACTTTTACCGGGTTAAGAAACGTTACATATCAAAACAGTGAGGTGCTTGGGAGAGTGAGATGGAGCTTGGAAATATTCCGAGTCCAAGTGCTCGGGAAAGACATCGCGTCTCCAAATGCTTGGGAAAGACCTCGAGGTCCAAGTGCTCGGGATGATCCGAGGTCCAAGTGCTCGGGGTCCACTCCGAGATCACTCTGAGTACAAATACTCGGTTTACTTTACCATGAAGCTCGGAGTTAGCTCCGAAAGACAAAAATAATTTTCAAAATGTAACAGGTCCAAGAACCCCTTGAATGAAGTTGCATTCGTGTCTACAAGTCGTGGACCTGCGCCACCCAAATCGGCCTGGTTTGGCGCGTGCGCATGTGGGAGTGTGGCCCATGGTGTAACACTCACAACAATATCCTTAGGAAGAGTTGGTATATATACCACTCAAAGTTCTTTGGCCTATCCAATGTGAGAGTAAAATCCAAAGACAGATAGAGGGAAACTCAAATTTTCTCTCCAGAACCAAAAACACATCCAACAATTTCTCCAAAACCAAATACACATCCAAATACACAAGCAACCTTAATAAAATAACAACAATAACAAGTACTTTTTGAATCGTTTAAAATTTTCATTATTTATTTTTCCTCAAAAGAGAGTTTTAGTTTTTTGCTAAATATAAACTGCATGTTAATTTTCCTGCTTGAATGCAATCACAAAATTGTCCAATTTTAATAATGATTTATTCATTCATCAAAACGGTTACAAATTAAGTAATTTTAAGAAGAGGCCGTTTTTGATCTCTTATGCACGATAGCAGAGACTTAAAGGCACAGATATTTGCACCCATAAAGTTGATTAACACACTCTTTAGATTTTTACATCCACAAATTTGATTAATACCCCCCAATATTCTTTAAATATCCTTAATTTTTGGAATCTTAAAAATAAAATGAAATTCCTAAATTACCCCTCCCTAATTCTTAACCTACTCAATTCTAACAAACAATCTCTCCCTCACTTTCTTCCTCCCGTTCTCTCTCGCAGCCTATCTCTCTCTCTCTCTCATTTGAAAATTTTTCAAAATTTTAAATTTCCAGTACCAATTTCTTCATGGGAGGCAGATCTCTTTAGAATTACGTCTCATTCTCAATTCTACAATTCAAGTACCTCATTATTCCCTAAATTTTGAAAATAATCTCAAAATCTTGATTTTTCTTTGATTTTTTTTTTTTTAAATTCAGTGTCTTTGATTGTTGCTAAGGAGATTATAGATTAGATTCTTTTGAAAACAAAGCCAAAATACAAACAATTTTGATCAAATTAGTGATTTTTTGTGGAATTATGGAGTTGGGTTTGGAATATGTGGTCTTAGCAGGTCGAACAAGTTATTAAGTGTTCGGTCCACGATGACTGTATGTTCCTGTGTTGTTCGGCCGCTTCTGGATGAATAAGCTTCTTATGTTCGGTTCAACTAGGCCGAACATGAGTAAATTGTTCGCCCTACAGTGGTCGAACATCACAGTAATGTTCGGCCTTCTTTGGCCGAACATCCCAGTTAAGTTCGGCCACCGTGGGCCGAACAGATGTGTTAAATTTATGGGATTTTATGATTAATATGCTATATGACAATCTACTGCAGACATGAGTGGTGCATGACCATCTAGAGTTCAACCTACTGTTTTGAGTAGACACTCTAGACATGCATTTTCCTCCGATATTCCAGAAATAGAGGAGATTAAAGAAAGTGTTGATATCGTGGAAGAAGTGTCTGAAGAGTTGATGGGACCATTTTCTGGTGGTTCTTATAACATTTCTTTCCTACACATTTTCAAAACGTATACAATAGCGAATATTTAGAATCAAAAGGTGATATTTTTTTGCATAATAATTCTTTTATGAAATATTTAAATAATTTCTCATAGTTTTTATCGCGCTCATTTATTTTCTTACAGGAGAGAGATCTTCTGAAGCCCATCTTGTCACACATCAAATTGAATGATTAGTCCGTTAAAGAACCTAACCGCCGCTTCAATAATTATATTGATCATTCGAGATTGCGAGGGTTGGTTGATATTTCATATCGATCAACCGTGTATTAGTTTCAACTTTTGTGGAGAGATGACAACCTGAAACTAATACTTTTCACATGCGATTTGGAGAGATGACAATAACATTGGATGATCTTACCACACTTATTGGCATACCGGTTGTAGGTCAATCCGTTAACCCCCTATCGTGGAAGATGCAATGGAACTACTCATGTGGATACCTTGGGTTACACAGAATGTTGTAGAAGATGAGTTGGGAATGATATGAGGTACATCTGTTAGATTAGAGTGGCTCTGTTCCTGCTTTTCTATTGTTACAAATACTGACATGGGGTCCAAATTAAGTGTGTGCTTAGAGCTTATTTGCTTTTCTGGTTGGGTGCACTTTATTTAGTAATAAAAGCGGAACACGAGTTGTCTTGTATGTTAGCTTGTTTGAAGCCCCGGTGCTGTTTCAACTTATACACTGGGCACGGCTACATTGGCATATTTATATAAACAACTTGGGTTTGCTTTCATAGGTGATCAATGTGTTTTTTAGATCTGGACAACATTGGGCATGAATCAGTTATCGGTGAACGGGAGGGTCTGCTGATGATGGCGATGCTGATAAAGAGGAGTGCGATCTTGATCACAGTCCTAATAAAGATTCATACATATGACATTTTTGTGAAAATTATGATCATGATCGTAGTCTTATAAAAACTCAGAAACATGTCATTTTTGTGAGTACTGCAATCATGGTCGCACTCCTAATAATTAGGACAGCAACCAGATTATGGTTGCAGTCCTATAAAGACTCAGAAACATGTATTAATAAAGAGAAATATATCATTTTTGTGAGGACTGCGATTATGGTTGCAATCCTCAGATAAGGTATTTTGATGAGGATTGCGATCGTAGTTCTCAGATATAGGGTTCTTGTTTTTTTTGTGAGGATTGTGATCATGGTCGCAACCCTCTATATACCAGCTGTTCGCATTTTTCGAAAGTGGTCCGCTTTTTTTGAAGCGATTACTGCGAGTCATTTGCATCTTTCGCCGCTGAGGATCACTTCTGCGCTTGACACGTGGGTGCACGTGATTAGTTTAAAAAGGAGGTGGTTGAAACGAATAAATTATGAATGGATTGTTTTTCTAATTATGATTTGACATAGAGGGTTATAGTGAAATCCCCCCATCCTATGCTACCTAATATAATAGATAGTAAAATTAACAAAAAGGCATGTATGTTAAAGGGAATTAAAAGGTAGATATTAAAAAAAAGACGAATAATTTCTGCAAAGATGTAACAATATTGTTACTTAATTAAACTAACATTTTGTTATTTGTATGTGATAATACAAGAAGAGACTGTAGTTTGCAAGAAATCTACCGTCTCTTTGTGTTCCCTTTTGATATGACATGCATGATCAAAAAATTCATAAGTATGTGGCGCAAGAGATATGAACATTTATTTTTGATTCTATAAAAGGATTAAAATGCGGAGTCCAGTGAGGCCCAATACCATAAGCCCAAATCACTTCTGACTTAAAACGAGGCCTAAAAGTCAGCCCAAGATGGGCCCAAAGCCCGTCACAACCAGGTCGGACAGTCATTTTCGTTACCCGGATGCGACAAGAAAACGCCTCTCGATATATAAATTTGTACCAACCCCAACAAATTCTCTCAAGTTCCCTCTCTTCTTCCTCCCGCTCTCTCTCTCTCTCTCTCTCTCTCTCTCTCTCTAATGGAGAAGCCCCTTCTCAAAAATCTCCAAACCCTAATTCCTCTCGCCTCCAACGATCTCAAAACCCTAACTCTCGCCCGATCCCTCCTCAAAAAACCTAACTCCTCGCCCTCCACTCTCCATTACATCATCGAAATTCTAATCCAAGCCCTAGATCGCCACCGCCGAGACCGCACCTTCTCCCACCACGTCATCAAGATCATCGGTGACGCCGCCGCCCACCACCTCTCTCTGCCCCCCCGGCCGTCCAAGCCGTCCGGCCGTTCTTGAACGCGGGCGATCGCATTGCTGCCGATGCACTCGCCATTCTCGATTCTTTGGGGGATTACTCTGCGCTGGACGAGGAACTTGTGGTCTCGCTTGCGTCAAGCTCGATCGTGTCGGTTCGGTCGAGGATTGTTGATGTTCTGGTGTCGAATTTGGCTTTGCTGAGGCCTGAGGATACGGTAAGAGTGTTTTTGGGGCTTTCGACTGATCTTTATCCGTTGGTGAGAAAATCATCTGGGAATGGAGTTGTTGAGTTGTTGAAGAGGGATGAGGATTGGATTGATGGGTCGGTTGTGAAGTGCTGCTATGATCGCGCAGTCGAGCTCTTGAGGGATGAGGATGGGCTTGTGAGATCGATTGCTGTTCGATTGGTGGGATATTGATTTGCATTTCCTTCTTGTTTTTTCTTTCCTGTATTATGTTTTAATTTCTTAAATTTGTTAATTAGGTAAGCGAGTGTGCTCGATTATTTGCAGTGACTGAAGCTGGAGGTGGCAGCGAGCTGATGAATGTGATATTTGTTCAGGTATGCTCTCATTGGCATTGTGGTAAGCCTTATATTTTATGATAATTAGTGTAACTATAGATGGACCAGCAACTAAAATTAGCATTTTTTTCCCTTCCTAGAAGGTGAAAAATCTTTTCTCGTGAGTGATATATAGATAGACTATCAACTAAAAACTATCATCTTTGCTTGTGACTCGTGAGGTTTATGATATTCTCTTGATTCTGCTTTATTCAGCTTTGTTGGATGGCAAGAGATATGAGTTTGAAGGTGAGGATGGAAGCTTTTATTGCCTTTGGGAAAGTAAGACTGGTATCTGAGGGGGTTCTGGTGCAATCACTCTCCAAGAAGATCCCAGGAAGCAAGAATGGAGGAAGCTCTCTTATTGTTAAAGAATCGAAATTTCCATTGTCATCTGCTGCAGGAGCTTTTGTGCATGGGATTGAGGATGAGTTCCATGAGGTACCCACTCCTTTGATGAAAGTAGATGTTAGACGCCAATGGTTCTATTTTTGATTTTTATGACCTTTGGATTCTGTTTCTAATAAAAAGGGAGTTCTGCTAACTTTATTTTATTCAGGGTACGAACAGCTGCTTGTAAGTCCTTGTTGATGATTTCAAAACTTTCTATCCGGTTTGCTGATGATGCCTCGAACTTATTGATGGAGATGCTGAATGATGACGTAGCAGCTGTTCGGTTGCAGACTTTGCAAACGTTGTTTGAAATGGCTTCACATGATCATCTAACATTTCAGGAGAAACACATGCAAATGGTACACCCTGGGCCATAATTTTCACAGGAGTTAAATGGTTTATACCAATTGATTTTTATTTTAAGCTGCAGGATGATAACATGACTATCAGTTCTTCATTGTCACATTCAACATTATCATGATTAATCTTTCATATTAAAGTGCTACCTCTACATGTGGCCAGTACCTTTTACAATCTTTTGCTTTATGATGTTAATATGTCAACTATGATTCGAGGAATGTTCATTTGGGAAGCATCTTATTATATACTATGAGCTTTCTAGTTCAAGCAAGAGCTTAATAAGTAATTGTTATCGC
Source organism: Agave tequilana (assembly GCA_038442645.1). NCBI lineage: Eukaryota > Viridiplantae > Streptophyta > Magnoliopsida > Asparagales > Asparagaceae > Agave > Agave tequilana. The sequence goes on from JAVJIF010028569.1 coordinate 13,565, forward strand.
AGTTTCTTGGTTTGTTAGCTGATTTAGTGCGGAGATCAGACATGCGGCGAGAAAGGTGCTGCGACTAATGAAGCTGCCTAAACCTGAGATATTTGTATCTTCAGTCAATGGTCTTATTGCAAATTTTTGGTGATTAGGTTTGATAGTTGTGTGTTTTTTGTCATCTAAGGAACTAAGTAGTTTGATTACTGCGATTTCCAAATGGGTCATATAATCTTCTTATGTCTGCTCATCTTCCTATCAAATTCATTGAAGTCAATACAACTATACCCTGGTGTTCTCTTTAGCTCTCTTTAGCTGTTCATAGGCACATGTTTGATGGTTAGTTGGCACATAAATGTATATGCAGACAGAGAAAATTAACATGCAATTTCTAGTTTCTAAAATTCAGACATCATTTAACCTCTTCAATGACATCATGTAATTTTCTTTAAAAATGTAAACAGCATATACAATAAAAAATTAAGTATATCGTTAGCTTTCAGAATTTTTTTATTGCTATATTGTGTCTTCCTTTTATAGATAAAGTGAATTGTTTAATTTTTTTTGGCCACTTGGCTCCTAGTTTAATTTGCTTTCTATTCTTAATACATATAGTGAATTTAATTGTATAACACCTATACCTATATGTGTGTGTCTGTGTGTGCATGCATGCACTACTAGTGATGGCCACAGTTTCTGTTATGGGACATGAAAACAGGGTACATGACGTGACATGCACACAGGATACTTGGTCAGAAAATTTGGGAAACATGAAATAGTGAGATAATGACACTGTAGAGGGATATTCAAGAAACAAACAGACTTTTGTGGAAACTTACGGAACCTCCAAAAGTGATGATTGTTCTGTGAAGCTTTTAGGAAAATAATAATAGGAAGATCGGACAATATTCAGATGTGATGAAAGCTCTAAGAAACTAAAAAATGCTAGTCTAGCCATGTCAGAAATGCCTATTTTATGTTGGGAAAAGTGTCCCTCATATCATTAGAAATAACATCAACATATGAAATATCTACCATGGAAAATGAGCATAGTTTTATTCTATTGAGTATTGACATATCATTAGGACATTGTTGATTCTACCTTTTACGGTTTCTAATGCAATATCATTTATGTTACATCTAAATAACATCTAAAATTATAATGTTTTTTTCTGTCTTTTAATTTCCTTCAATATATAGTTTTTCATTGGAAAATTCTGTATTGAAAACCAAAACAAGGAATCTTTTCCAAAGTTTTCCTTATACTGGTGATTAACTTCCTTGTTGCTTTTGGAAAAGATTGTTGTTTATTACTTAAAGGTTCCTAAACAAAAGGATACCAGTGTTTCATATTTTCCCCAAATATGTCCTTCTGACAAGAAGTATTCTTCTCAAGCATGTCAAAATATGCTACATAATAAGATACAGTCTCTGCGAACATCTGTCTCGTGAGTGTCATAAATGAGTCCTCAACAATCACAATAATAAAACTTTCTACTTCTCATAGTTGGAAAATTATACTTTTAGATTCCCCTCCCAAGATAGCCAACTTATAATATCTGCAACATTTAAAAACAAAAGAAAAAAGAAATGTGCTTATAACTTCTCTAAATCTAGTATAGTAAGGCTATGTTTTCATTTGAAAAATTTGTAATGCAGGACGGTAATGCAACATATTAAATGAGATGATGTTAAGGGTGCATTCATGTAAACTAGAAATGTATCCAGTTAGACCTGGTTTTTAGAAATAAAACAATCAATTTCTTTTTTTGACAAAGTGTTTGATAAGTGAATCTTGATATCTAAGTTGTGCTGTAGAAATTTTCTACATTAAATGGAAATTTCAAATTTCTACTCTCTTCTCCATCACATAGGAGTCTTGCATAACAAAGCAACAAGTGAATATCCAGTTTTTTTCCTTTTTCTTTTTTGAAAAAAAAATCATGTAATTCAAGTGTACAAAAACAGAAAAACTTAATTTCTTATTAAAACATCAAAGAAGAACTGTTTTAATTTTTGAGTTTTTATTATCATAGTTATTCACCCATGTCTACAGTATCATGAAATATGTGATGCTACTTCAATGCATACTCAGTTGAGCATATGCCACAATTATTTACTGTGCTTCTCTTCGCTCACTGATGCTTCTTTCTCCCTTCCAGGAAGAAGAAGATATATTTTGTGTTTTGTTTCTTATTGGTAAAACCATGGGAACTTCACAGCTAAGAGAATAAAGGACCACGAGGTAGAGCTACAAACTTAATTTCTTATCCAATTTTGGCATAAATGAATTCTCTTTATTCTTTTCATCAATACGTATTTTTTCTTTATTCTTTTCACTTTCTCCAACAAAGTGCTTTAACTTTTCTTTCATCTCCTTTTGGAAAAGGACCATGAGGTAGAGCTACAAACTTTTTTATCCATCAATACTGGAATTTCCCGCCGTTTATCTCTAAAACAAATTAATGGCTTACACATTAGTTTGGTAATGTGTACACAAAAAGATTGTGTTTAAATTAGTTGCTTCATTTTCATCCTTGTTCCAGATACTACAATTCTACGGGGGAGAATTGAGCTTGGACAGTCCCCAGGCAGCAGCTTTATTGGTGCTAGCTACCTCATTGTCTTTCTTAGATGAACAGCTCCCGTGTGATGTTCCTTTAACAATATTTGCATATGCTGTTCCTTTATTAGGAAGAATCTCTCGTTCGTTAAAAGATGTTATACACCACGATTTGCTTTTGGTCCATTTGGGCAATCACAGTAGAATGCCTTTTCCAGTCAGAACATTGAATTCTAAAGATGCTAAGTTGTTACCACGTGCAGAAGAAGGTATTTCAAATAAGACAAGGTGCACAGGCCAATTTTGCAATTTTTCATCACCAATTCACAATGGAACCTCAGAAATTAGTTCCAAGAGAAATCTGTTTGATCCGAGCATGACATCAACTCTCCTCGGACAATCTACACAGAAAGGGAGTTTCTTAGGTGAAAACACTATTCAACTAATAAGGCTTATATTCAAAACCGTGACCGAAATGGCTGCTGATACAATCACGATGTACGCGCAAAGCTCGAAGGATGTTAAGGTCCATTCTGCTGCCCTTTCATGTTTATCCATTTTCAGTCATATTTCCCCTCCCCCTTTTTTTTTGCTTCAATAGTAATTTGTTTTATATTGAGGTTTCACTTTCACCCTTCTTGGTGTGGGAAAAAGGAAACCTCTTGTTAGGGATTTCAATTTACATGATATGATTTATTATGCATGCAAAGCTTGCATGCAAGAGCTGGAAATGATAGGTCGGAACGCTGATGGATCTGATGCTGGCTTGCTGGCCTTTGCATTAAACCATATTCAGGTAATCCAGATGTTCGATGAAATATGGGAGTAATTGCAACGAAAACATGTTATTGGCATGAATGTATTGGATCTTCTATTGGGAAAGGTAGATATTTACCTAAAACAACTGAAGCATAGCTTTTCAGGGTTTTGCAGAGAAGAGGAATGTCATATTTTAGAGCTTATCTTGCTTGGTTATGTACTTAGAGTGTCCAGTGTTGGTACCCGCTCATCTGAGTCATCTCACATATTGAACAAGATGCAATCTGTATTTTCTTGCTTAGAATTCCTTTCTGAAGAAGGACAATTGAAGCTTTCTGATTTTTGCAAAGAACTATAGAAGTCCTATATTGAACAGAGGACTACTTAGGTCCTTAAACCCTTTCCTGTTCATAAGTTACTTCGACTTTTTTACCTTGAGCAGATACCATTTAGTGGAGGATTTAAACACATCAAAGCAGAATTGTTGGTCACCGGCAATAACTCTGAGAATCCCCTTCCATTCATTTCAGGATTACCTGTGAGTATCACATTCCAGATAACACTGTACAACATCTCAAACAACAAGGATGTGTTGTGGCTCCAAATGGCTGTTGGCAAGTCAGTCCAGTATGCATTTCTTGATTTTGGTCAATTTGAAGTCTCTGATCAGGCGAGGACTTGCACGACTAATCTTCCATTTTATGCAACTCCAAAGGCAGCATCTTTTCTATTAAGGGCTTGTATGTGCATGGAATGCCAGATCGAAGGTCTCATTGATTGCAAGAAAGGTGGAGGGCCAGACATGATGTTACTCTACTTAATGAGGAAATTGATGGTTACCTGGTTCGAATTGAAAACACATGATTTGTACAGATTGTGGTTATATTTTTGACCTTGTCCATGTGATATAAGAAAACCTGACACTTCAGTAAGCCTGTTCTTATAAACTCTAGGCAGTGACTTCCTCATTCATGCGACACAAGCAAATCAACATGGACTGGAAAACAATCAAAGATGGAGTACAACCAGCTGGTAGTATTTTGATGCCGTGAACCCACTGGTAACATTTTAATGTTTTATACCTGATAAGCCGATAACTAAACATAAACTACAAAATTTTGACACATTAACACGTCGAGCAGGCATCTCAGAAGGAAATAATATGTCCTGTAGTTGCCACTGTTTGACCAGTAGTGGATCAGTAGGAAACTTATTGTTGATGCAACCCTGCTGATTATGAAAAATGGTTGGATTATACAGCAGGACCATCTGGTTCGTCATATGCTAGGTAAAACGTCTTGTTTGTTTATTTTCAAGAGGAATACTATATGCAAGTCATTTCTTAAATTTATTATTCACAGCAATGCTTTAACCTTTTAGGTAGACTCACTTTCTTCTCTGATCTGCCTTTTTGCCAGGATATGTATCTGTGATGTTGAATCCAGATGTCTGAAAAGAGTGCGGCCAACAAAGACAAAAAAATCTTGTTATTGCTGCTAAACCTCCGAATTTTTCAAGTATACTACAAGGCAAGTTTGTAGATTGCTTGGATATAAGCATGACCTTTCATTCTCGTTAAAAAATGGTTTTCCAGTTTTATTTCTGGCCTCTGTTCAGAAATAGTGAATAAGCAATGATTCTCTTTATCAAAAGTCCTATTTAGTTTAGTGGACTTAACACTCTTTGCCTTGTAGCTTGAAAGAATACGGTCACATTAGCATTCAAATTTTTAAAACCAAGTTTTAGCATTGTCATGCTTGCTCAATTTTGGAGGAGAACTGAAATGGTTGGCCTTTCTATAGGCTGCAATCATTTTCAATCAGTTGGAAGGTTTAAATGCTTTGGACAGAACAAAAAAGAAACAAATGCATAGGATTGTAGGTACATCTTATTCTTATCTATCCATTTATTAATGTTGGCTAAGAACATGAAGGATAAGAAATATTGATTTTTTTTTCTGGCTAACATAAGGCCCTCAGGCCAACAAAACTCAACTTCTCTCATAGCAGACGCCCATTTCAACTGCCTCAACAAGTTCTATCAACTCTAAGGCAAATCCTCCCTTCTCAGCACTTGTGATTCTCGTCCTCGGATCCACTTCGTCATCAAGTCCGCACATTTATTCCCTTCGCGATAGATGTGAGTAATTCTGTATACCTCCATCCCCATAAGCATCCTTCGTGCATCCTCAAGCATAACAGAGGGTTTGGCTACATCATGCCATACCCGTAATTCTGTGATGACAGAATTTGCATCTCCCTCCAACCAAAGTTTACACTCAACAAATCTCTCCTTCGTGAGCCGAATTGTTTCCCATGCAGCCCTCATCTCCGCCTCCGCTGCTGACTCATAATCGCAATTAAAACCAGCAGCCATCAATATGGTCCCTTTATCATTTCTGAAAACACACGCCACAGTTGCATGGCCATCCTCCCAAACCACCGCATCAAAGTTTGCCTTAATAACATCTGTAGGTGGTGGGATCCAACAGATCCAGTTGTTGCCAGTAGAAACTACTTCCCATCTTGACTTCTCCACACTCATTTTCTCCAACACGGCAACACCTGCTCACTAACTGATGTAATACAGGATCGCAATCACCTTCGAATACAAATAAAAAGGAAAACTAGGGTTTACAAGAAATAAAATGAAAAAAGAGAGATTAGGGTTGGAGAAAGAACCATATAACTTTGGGCTTCGCACCCCTTACGCGGGCTTCACACCCCTTGCACCACGGGCTTCACACCCAATCTCAAGAACCCAAGAGCTCTGAAATTTTAACTGGAAAAGTTTTATTTAATCATTGTCTGTTTATTCATTGAGTTGAGCCTCTTTATATAGGCTCTTACAAAGTGAACTTCCCCATCACAACCGATGTGAGACTAAGTTTTATAACAAAAGAAAAGGCTAAACTCAAAAATAGACTAAGGCATAAAAAGATAATTAGTACTGGTGTGATGTTCCCATCATTTCTCTCGGGGTGGGAGAGAGTCGACCCTGTCGAGTGAGGACACCTTTCATGAAGCATCTCAATCGGGCCATGGTGGTGGCCGTGACAGTGGCACTAATGCATCACATCGAGACCAAGGTGGTGGAGGTGGAACTGGTCTCCGTGTCGGAGCGATAAAAGATAACAGCTTGATCAAGACACCAATAGCAGACTGAGGCACGTCATCTATGATGAAAACTGAACAGATTACATTTTGCACCATAAGTACCCTGATCACTTGTGAGCCTGACTCCTGTAGACATATCTGCAATGGGTCGTACACCTCAGGCGATCTAAAAAAAATGATACACTCATAGCTGCCAATGGTGGTACTAGCTTCAAAGTAGGCTCCGCTAGAAGATCTACAAGGGTCTCAACAGGGAGACCTTCAACTTCCAAAGGCTGTGGGGAAACCTCTTCTTGTTGTGACACCGACTCAGCAAAAACTTCTAGTCTTGACTCTGGCTTATCATAAACTTCTGGCTTTGGCTCTAGATTGTCATCAATTTCTGGCTCTGATTCTGGATTGTCAACAGCCTTTATCGCCTTGCTTTCTAGCATCTTAACCATGCCAGCGAGGATCTCTTTACATTCAGCAACCAAATCGCTGAATTGTGGCCCCTCGAGGAGTGGAGCATACCGGGCATGAAGAAGTTCTTGTAGGATAAGGCAATCTTGACAGTCGATATGATTGTGTTCCCACCACCAATAAGCTTCTCTAGCTAACTTCATTTGGGCATAATGACACTTCTGCGCAGGTGTCAAGGAAAAATACCTGAAGAAATGCTCAAGATGGTTTTCCCACTTTTTATACCCATCTTGATCATAAAAACCCCGAAAATACGGGAGAGCTGCATACATGTCACTTTCAACCTCATTTTCATCCCCATCAGTATAAATGTATTTGCCACACAAGTAAAATCCCATGAATAAAACTGAATGCATAAAGATCAGAGGTTACCCAATAAATTGGTAGCTCGAATTGGACTCAAATTGGGCTGAAGATGTGTCAGAACACTGATTCTCTGCTGCTGGGACAGTACTGGTGCCAAATACGAGCTAGTGGAGGTCAGATCCGTTGCTCAAGCACTATGGAATCTTTGTAATGGCTTCGGGGCTCAGTCACGAACCCAACGCTTCGAACAGAGCTCAAAACGGACTCCGAACGGGCGAGAAACAGATTCTGGACTGGTTGGAGTGGGAGATGGCGGTTACTGTTCACAGTGAACAGTAACCGGATGAACAGTAATTACTGTTCACGGTGAACAGTAATTACTGTGCACGGTAACTTTTTTAAAAAAATTTCCTCTTTTTTTGTTTTTTCCTCTCTTTTTCTTTTCTGTTTTTTTCTGTTTTTTTTCTGTTTTTTCTGTTTTTTTTCTGTTTTTCTTTTTTTTTCCAAAGTAAATCTAGATCAAAATGTAACAGTAATCGATTTGTTTTTTTTTTTTTACAAAGTAGATCTAAATAGATCTAAATATAGATTTAGATCTAGATCTAACAATAATTGATTTTTTTTTTTTTTTTGCAAAGTAGATCTAGATCTAGAGATCCAGATCTAAATTTAGGATTTGGGGAAGAGAAGAAATTCAAAGGGAATTGGGACCAAAGCTCTGATACCAAATTGATGTAATACAGGATCGCAATCACCTTCGAATATAATAAAAAGGAAAAACTAGGGTTTACAAGAAATAAAATGAAAAAGAGAGATTAGGGTTGGAGAAAGAACCAGATAACTTTGGGCTTCGCACCTAATCTCAAGAACCCAAGAGCTCTGAAATTTTAACTGGAAAAGTTTTATTTAATCATTGTCTGTTTATTCATTGAGTTGAGCCTCTTTATATAGGCTCTTACAAAGTGAACTTCCCCATCACAACCGATGTGAGACTAAGTTTTATAACAAAAGAAAAGGCTAAACTCAAAAATAGACTAAGGCATAAAAAGATAATTAGTACTGGTGTGATGTTCCCATCACTAACACACCTGCATACCATAGAAACTGAGCTCCTCTCACCCTTAAACACCCAGGCATTCCTTTGCTTCCACAACTCTCATGCTGTATACAGAATGAAACCCAACATTCTCCATTGACATTCGCTCCCTGACCTTCCTCGTCTCCGTAGCCTCATCAAATAGTCGTCCACGTATTGGATTGAAGAGAGCCCATAAGCTGTCCACATTCTAATTTAAGAATATCCCATATATCTTTAGACTAAGGGCAATTGAAGATAAGATGTTGTAAATCTTCTGCTCCAACGTTGCATCTAGGACATCACATATTCACTGCTAAGCCTCGAGCATACAGGAAAACTTTTGTTGGAACACAAGCTTTGAACAATTTCCAGAGCCAAGCACACACTCGTTGTGATCAGCGAAGACGCCACACCCACTTCCATTCATTTCCACCACCGTTAATGGCAGAGGTGATGCTCCTATAAGCCTTGCTGACAGAGTATAATTCTAAGTCACTTTTAAGGAATCCCATTCTATCCGCCATAGGATTTTGAGGAACAAGAATTTTACATATAGTGCGAACTACTTCATTTCCTATCCATTCACTAAGTTCTACTCGATCCCATCTTCTCTCAGGCAAGATAAAATTCTGAACGTATAATTCCTCATTACTAGTACTAACATTAACTACATTTGCCTGAAATATCAATGGACAGTTCACCCACGGGTCATTTAGGAATCTGATAGAGGCTCCATCACCAACTTCCCATTTCAAACCTTTCCTGAGAATCTCGCTGCTGTTCACAATCACACCTTACTTATTTTCAGCTCCCATACATCCCTTCTTGACTTGTACTTATGTGTAATCACCCTCGCCCATAAAGAAGGTGGAACTGTTAAGAATTTTGCAAGTTGTTTTTCCAGTAAAGCTTCATGAAATGGTTTCAACTGCCTGAAACCCAAGCCTCCATCTCCCCTGCTCTTACGCATTTTCTCCCATGACACAAGTGGCAGGTTGCATCTTTCACCATCCTTACTCCAGAGAAAACCTGTACAATAAGACTCAATCTCGTCTAACAGAGTCTTAGGCACCCATCCACTTGACATAAGATATACTGGAATGGATTGAATCACAGATTGAACAAGTATAGCTTTACTTGAAATGACAGAGCCCTCGCTTTTCAAGATGATAGCTTGTTTCTAATCCTTTCAAGCATTGGATTGTAGGCTGAGAGAGGCAGGCGTTTCATCCCAATGTTCACACCCAGATACGGGATTGGACAATTTGCTTGACTCATCTGCAACTTCTTTTTGATTTTGATGCACTCAAGATGAGCCACCCCTGTACCAAAGATAACATGAGATTTGTTGATGTTTACCTTTTGTCCACTCATCGTGCAATAATTCTGCAACACCTCTCCCGCCACTTGAGCTTCTCGCACAGAAGCCTTCGCAATCGTCAGACAATCATCAAGCATACAGGAGCTGGCCAATGTATCCATGTTCTTCACCAAGATAGAACCCTGTCAACCTTCCTCTTCTTTGCTCCTGCTTGATAAGTCTTGTGAGCACTTCAGCGCCAAGCACAAATAAGTAGGGTGATAATGGATCCCCCTTGTCTGAGACCCATCCTAGACTTGAACCAATTTATTGGCATATCATTGACAAAAACTGCAAAATCAGGCTCACAAATACACCTCATTATCAGTGCAAAGAACTCATCTGCAAAGCCAAATTTCCCCAGAACAGCCTTAAGATAATCCCATCTCATCATATCATAGGCTCATCTCCATATCTATTTTGATTGCCATGAGCTTCTTGCCTTCTCTATTGTTTCCCATCGAGTGAAGAATTTCTTGGGCTTCCAATACATTGTCCATCATAACTCTGTCATTTACAAAGGCGCACTTTGTTCTTGTGATATCAAAGATAGTAAAACACCCTTCAATCTGTTCACCGAAATCTTTGTCACGATTTTGTAGCTGACATTGCGAAGACTAATCGGTCTACACTCCTTGACAGTCTTAGGACACTTCACCTTTGGGATAAGACTAATGAACGTTGATTTCCATTGAGGTGGCAGCCTTTTCGTGTTGAAGAAGTGTTGAACTGCCTCAATCAAATTCTCCTTCACAATGGCCCAACAGTTCTTATAAAATTCTGCAGGAATGCCATCAGGTCCTGGCACCTTATCTGATGGCAACTCCTTAACTACCTGTGTGATCTCCTCCTCCGTGACTCCCTTGCAAAGCTCTGCATTTTGCCTATCTATAATTTCCTGTTTATACAAGAGAGATCACCATCCTACAAAACATTGGAAGTCCCCCTCCATCTGTCCTTAAAATAACCAAAGATCACCTCACTTATAGCCTGTCGCCCTTTGACAACCTCTCCATTATCATTTTGCAGTTCTGCAATAAGATTTCTTACCCTTTTCACAATCGTAGGCCTATGAAAGAACCTTGTATTTTGACCCCTCCTGTAGCCAGCTAGGCCTCGACTTTTTGTCTCCAAAAGACTCTTGGCATTGTAATATATATTGTGATATCTAACCAATGCTTGTTGCAACCTCTCTTGCTGATGGGTTGAAAGGCCTAAAGCATCCTCCCTAGCTTGAAGTTCTGATGTGTAGCATTCCAACCTTTTACCTTCCGTGAAGATATTGCCTACCGACTTCTTGTTCCACTTCCTCAGCGTTTGTTTAAGCCCACTCAACTTTAGAAACACACGATGAGTTGGAGACCCTCTAACATTCCTGGTGCAAGCTTCTTTAACTACCTCCCCTAAACCTTCAGTCTTCCACCAAAACTTTTCAAACCTGAATGGTTTGGGGCCTCCAAAATCACCTCCTTTAAGTTGAAGTAATAAATGTCTATGACAGAGACGGTTCTGGCTAAATGGACAGAAGATCCAAGTTACATAGCTTTCCACTCAGGTCAACAAACCCCTCTATCCGGCCTTTCCCATGTTTTACTTCGGCCTTTCTCAGACCTTACCCAAGTGAATTGTGGGCCAATGAACCCCATATCCATTAACCCATTATTCATCAAAAACTCCCTAAACTCCACTACACCGGCAGACTCATTGAACAACCCTCCTCTCTTTTCAGATGGATTTGTGAGCACGTTAAACTCCCCCTATAAAACACACTGGTAGATCTCTGCTCATCAATTGACCCAAGGCATTCCATATCTCTCTTCTAATAACACAATTCATGCTTGCATATGCCCCTGCAAAAACCCAAGGCTGACACTCACCTTCCTTTATAATAGTAGCAAATGCTTGTCTTCCCACATGAACAACCTCCACAGAACAACCACCACTTTGCCAAAAAGCTAAAGTTCCTCCCGAATGACCCATTGATGGATTGCATGTTTCTCCATATTCCTCGGCAGCTTGCGTATGGCTTTATCTAACACATTCTTTTGCAATAGCAGTGTTCTAAATGGCGGCAATAGCGGCCGAGAAAATTTATCGGGGATAAGGATAATATCGGGGATATTTTTAGATGTCAAAATTGGTTTGTAAATATACAAATCTTCTTGTTCTAAATCGCATCTCAATAAGGCAATATATGCTTAAATCGTATAAAGCTACATAAAACATCGTATTTACATGTTCAAGATATACTTACCTCGACAACTTGCATTAAGCTTATGAATTCATAATCACTATCTAAGTGTAGAATAATTACAAATGCTACATTGCCACATCGCTCGAATCACCCAAATGCCTAACCTAAAAATTGAGTGTAAAACGCTATATCAGGTCCAAAATCGCCGAAATTGCGGCTGATATATTGAGGCCAAGCCGATTTAACAACGATTTTGGGTGAAAAATGCTATATTGGTTTGGATGTGCCAAATCATTGCGGCTAGGTGCCGTAAACGCAATATTTGAGCTATATTGGGGATATTTAGAACCCTATGCAATAGGTATTGGCAGATGGCTTCCCCACACCCCTACGATTCCACACTAGTAAATTCATCATTAACTTGATGAATAAAGATTCAACCATTCTCCTCATCACCGTGCTCCTATTTTGTTGTGATTGATTTAAGTCCACCTTCCTCAATGGCTCCATGGGGTAGTCAGGCTCTGCTCTCTCTCTCTCAACGTCTTCTCATAGTGCCTTCTGTTTTTTGTTTCTCTGGACTCTTCCTCCATGCTCAGAATTACTATTCTGATTTGAAATAGCTCATGTAATCCTACAAGATCTAATCCTTCCACTTTCAAATGAGCTCATCATCATTCTCAATTTCGGATTTACCTCCCCTCATTGCGCATTAAAAGCCATGATGGATGAAGCCCCCCCATCATCATCTCTACATTGTTCATAATTCATCTCCCTGTCGTTCCCGCCATTTGAAAAATATCAGATTTTGAGTACTCGTAGAAAATTCAGCTATATCTATCATGGGATGGGGCCTCAACTGCCATCTCATTTGCAGAGCCCAGTACAACTTTGTCAAAATTTCGCCTATATTTTGTGAGCTTGGCCTCCTTCTTGCCCCAGAACACTCATCGACTGGGCCGTTAACACCTTTTTGCTAGGGGAATTTCCTTCGCCACCCAACACGCTAAACCTCGACCCAAAAGAAAAATGCCCATATCTAACTGGCCCACAAAGTCTAGTGGGCTTTCCTTTATTTGCACCCGAATCTAAAACCCAACTCCCATATGGCTTAGCCTTTACCTTCGTCCTCACGATCTCAACTGGAGTAGAAATAGAGGCCTCCTGTAACCCTCGGTTCTCAATGTACGTGTGTCAATACTGGTACCCGATACGGTATAGATACCCGATTTAACCATCCTGATAGCTGGATTGAGGGCATTTCAGCTCAAGATATTATTTCTCAATATTTTGAATTTTTCTGAATTTTTTGAAATTTTTTGGGTATTATTGGAGAAGAGTCTCAATTCGAGATTGACGTGTCACGGACTGACTCTGAGATTTTTAATTAGCTGGGGATGTATTTTGGGGATCCGACTTCACAATAATGTTCAAGATGACATTTTTTATTTTTGTGAATTTTTGAAAATTTTTCGAATTAATAGGAGTTTAATCCAATAAACTAATAATTAGATACTAATTTAAATAAAAAATGCAATTAAAATAAAAATAAACAAGAAACCCCATTTTGCGTGACCACAGTTTTTGAACCTGTGACCTCTCCAAACCCCAAAGTCTAAACCACATGGCCACATTGTTGTGTGGTTATGGAAGCAAACCAATTGTATTTAACCTTCTTTCCCTTCACCCTTATTTTTGCAAATAAAAAAACCCGCATGTCTGTTCCAGGTTTCGAACTGTGACCCTTTACCAAATCCTCAAGCCTCCACCACTATGCCACATTGGCGTGTGGTACAGAAAACACACATAATATTTAGCATTTGTAACTCCCCATTCATTTTACCACCATTTTCACCCACGTCTTCACATCTTTCCCCCATCCTGTACCCATTTCCCCCCACGTCTCCACCTGCTCCCCTTCTCTCTCTCTCTCACGTCCTCCCACTCTCATTCACGTCCCCCCTCTCTCCCTCTATCTCGCCCACGTTTCTCTCTCTCATAAATCTCTCTCCATTTATATCCCCCCTCTTTTCCCAAGCCGAGCACACTTCAAGCTCGCGTCCTCCATCACGCAGCGCCGCTCAGCTCCGGCAGCTGCCGTGCCCTGTAAAGCTTCTCTTTCCTCCTTCCCTGTGTGCGCAACCAACCACCGTGGCTGGGCCTTCACCTCCCATGGCCGAGCTCCTCACGGAGCATAACCCCTGTTCGAGCCCTCTCCTCTCTGCTCCACCACGCAACCAAGCACCTCCCGGCCTTGCACAACGCCCCTGACAGCTCTTCCCTTGGCCTGTACCCCAGCGTGAGCAACCCACACATGCAACCCCCATGGCTGGCCATCACCAACGTGCTGGAGCCCGATGACTCCACCGCGGCGACCCCGGCAATTCTCTGGAATAACCGACATCCTCCGCGGCCTCCGCCTCTGCTGGCGAGCAACCCCATGGCCGGGCCTTGCCCTTGCCGTGAGTCATCTCTCTTTTTCTCTGTATATATTGTGTTCGTGGGTAAGTATAAGCATGTGTGTGTGTGTTTATATATGAATATATGCAAGTGTGCTATGTGTGTGTGTGTGTGTGTGTGTGTGTGTGTGTGTGTGTGTGTGTGTGTATATATGCAAGTGTAATGGTGTTTAGGTGAGCGCGCGCGCGCGCGGGTGTGTGCGTGAGTGGGTATGCATGGTTGTGTAAAGATAATAATGAGGTGTGTATTAATGCATGGGTACATATATGGGTATATACATATGTGCGTTTATAAATGTATTTATGCATGGTGTATAGGTGAGTTTATATGTTTTCCCTTCGTCTCACGCGCGCGTTCACGACCGTGGCCGTCGTCCATCTTTGACGACCTCTAGTGAGCTCTGTCACGCCCTCCAGCCTCCGTCATCGAGGCCGCGAACCCATCACGCGGCTCCCTCCTCCGCCTTGGCTTCTCCGCCTCCTCTGCGGGCCGCCGTCGACGATCGTGTTTTCACCCAAACAATGTGTGAGTCTCTTTAACACTCTCTTTCTGTCTGAGTTTGTGCGTATGATTATGCGTGTAAGTTTGTGTATGTGCATGTGTGTATACTCGTATGTGGGTGTACACATGTATGCACTGTAACGTACATGCGTGGGTATATACATATGTCATGTGTGTGTGTTAATTTTCCTTTCTCTCTGTGTATGGTTTCATGTTTCAGCGATTTCGAACTCGTTCGTGCGATCCGAACTCAGTAATTGGAGATTCGGATTGTGCTCGTTGTGGACCCGATACACTGACGATTCGAAGACCGGCCCATGGGATGATCCAGAGATTTATACTTGTTCGTGCAGTGCAGACCCGACGATGATTCGGATCCGAAATCGCGTCATTTCATGCAAGTGTACACGATTTCTTCTCTTTGATTTTTTAGTTGAATTTAATATTGTCTGTTAATGATTAATTTCTCTATGGCATCGTGTTCTTGATTATCATTAACGTCTTGTGATCACGTTTACATCGCCAGCAAGTCCTTGCTCCTATTACACAGTTAATTATTATTCGTTGATTCCTTACCGACTTCATCTTGTGATAGTGTTACTTTGTCTTGCATATCAATTTTGCATCTCGTTCCTGTATACGCATGCATCCAACTAAAATTGACATGATTTTGCTTGTATATGATAGATCCTGACACGTAAACCTATATTGATTATGACTAAATTTTATGACCTGAATTGTTTCGAGGATAAACGAATAATATGAAATTTATCTCGAGGAAATCGACCATTATATTCTGAGGAATTATTTGAGAATATTTTATTGGATTATGTTACATATGATTATGATGTATTTACTAAGACCATTGGATCACATATTGGATAACACTAACATCACTTGCACTACTTTGCATTTGTCACTTTGTATTGCCACCGTTTACATTATTCCGTGATCTTGATTGTATTCACTAATTGATACTGATGTTCTTGATACTGATTCCCGATCCTGTTAAACTGAGTCACACTCTATCTTGCATTTGCATTGATTAATGATATTAACTAAGCTGGGGATACTGGGGGAGACTGGTAGCAGGGGATCGGGAAGGTTTGCTTGGAAGGGCGGCTCCTCCGAGGGCCATGCCACACGTGATTTTGTGTTTTTGTGATTTATGCACGCACCTGTTATTACATGTTACACGATACCTGTGTAAGTGAACTGTTTCTCCCTTTTATCAGGATCCACTAACGCACCACTTGTTTGATATGCAGTTGTCATGTGGGATGGGGCTCATGATGGTTGCATTAGTATAAGGCTAATAAAATGCTAGACATATGCACTTGCATCATATCATGCATTGTCTTCAATGATCTAGCTCGTCTTGTACTGATCCTTCACGTGATCTAGCATTTGACATATATTTTTATGATTACTGATACTTGAGACTCATCTGACATGCATTATCTTCATTACATGATATTCCTGAACTGTCTATGTGATTTTAAGTTGTGATCTTGTATTCTTGTGATTATGTTACACGATAGTTACTCGTTCAGGACATCTCATGTTTATTATATTCATGTCACAACATGCATGCACGGTCTTATCGTATATGATCTATTGTCCTGATTATTTCTGTATTATTATACTGCCAACTATACCGATCTTATTATTTCAATGCCCTTCTTGTACTGTCACTGCATTTTCATATTTTCTTTTTTACTGTTCTTTTCTCTTCGTGTACTCTTACTGGTCCGCTTCTGACGGATTTTATTATTTTTCAGTATCTAGATCAGGGAGCTGGTATAGAGAGTTGATCGTAGAACATATTCTGGTTCTCCGGTGAGTTTAGTTCCTTTTTCTTAACTTGTCCTATTCAGATATGGTGGATGATATATTTATTTTTTAG
The DNA here is from genome assembly GCA_038442645.1 of Agave tequilana. Classification (NCBI taxonomy): domain Eukaryota; kingdom Viridiplantae; phylum Streptophyta; class Magnoliopsida; order Asparagales; family Asparagaceae; genus Agave; species Agave tequilana. Next base: position 30,252 of record JAVJIF010028569.1, read on the forward strand.
TATTTCATATATGTGTTTTTATCCCTGCGCTTGGGTGTATATACATATGTGTGCTATCCTAGTCATTGTTGACAGCTTAAGGTATTCATGAAAGAGATTCCACTCTTCGTGAGTATCTGCTGGCCATCGTCACGTACCCTTACTCATTATTTTGGATAGCAGGGCATGACATCTCGTCGACCTCTTCGGCTCTAATTCTCTTGCCTCAGTCGGCGGATTCCATTTCGACTGCACTCGACGACGTCGACATGAAGAAACTGACAACCATTACTTTTGATCTTGACTACTCGCCCATAAAGCTCACCTTCTATTACTTTTGATCCTGTAGAGAAATAAAAACCCGCAAAAGATAAGAATTATATCTCATAAGAAAAGGTACAAGGTATATATAGAAGACAATGTGGGTATATGGGTAACAACCTAATAACCCAATACTAATAACCCAACCTAACACTCCCCCTCAAGCTGGAGCATAGAGATCTAACTTGCTCGACTTGTTACATAGAGTAGAAAACATCTAAGATGAGATAAGTTTGGTAAGAAGATCAACCAACTGCTTTGAAGATGGTGTGAATTAGAACGTAATGACCTTCTTTCTCCAAGCATCTCTGACAAAATGACAGTCAATCTCAATGTATTTGGTCCTTTCATGGAATGTAGGATTCTGGGCAATGTAGATGGCAGAGTAAATGTCACAATGCATAGACATGGACCCAAGCTGTCTGAAATCATGCTCCATCAGTAGATTTTTTTTAACCACACCATCTCACATGTCGTATGAGCCATAGTTCTATACTCAGTTTCTGCACTCGAGCACGACACATCTTACTTTTTGTTCCTCCAAGTAATCAGATTTTTTCTAATAAAGGTACAATACCTAGTAGCAGAATTCCTAACTTTTCGTTTGTCAGCATAACCTGAATCTGAATATCCAGAAATGCGTACATGCTCATGTTTCCTGTACACAAATCTTTTCCTGGATAACTCTTGATGTAAGTCAAAACCCTTATCGCAGCTAACCAATGAGTCTCTGGGCTGATGTATAAATCTACTCAGTACCCCTACAAAAAAGGTTATATCTGACCTAGTAATTGTGAGATATATCAACTTCCCAATCAATCTTCTTTATCTCCCTGGATCATCAAGTGCATGACTGTCATCAAATCATAAATCCCACATTGGCGTCCATTGTAGTGGTTGCAGGCTTACATCTTAAAAGTCCTGCTTCCTCAAGAAGATCTAGAGCATACTTTCGCTGGGAAAGTACACTGTGTTTTTTAATGTGCAACTTCAATTACCAAAAAGTATTTTGGACGTTCCATGTTCTTGGTCACCAAATGATGCTTAAGATACGTCTTAGTCTCCAATAGCCTAGCTGAATCACTACCAGTCAGCAAAATGTCATCAATATAAACAGACAGAACTACGATGCCAGTGTTTGTGCGCCGAATGAAACAGAGTGATCTGAATGATTCCGGTGAAAGCCAATAGCAAAAATAGCAGAGCTAAACTTCTCAAACAAAGCCCTTGGACTCTGCTTGAGTCCATATATGATCTTTTGAGACGACAGACTTTTGTCCCCCGAGCAACATAGCCTGAGGGTTGCTCCATATAAACTTTCTCCTGAAGATCCTCATATAAGAAAACGTTATTAACATCTAGTTGGAACAATGACCATGACAGGTTAACAACAATGAAGAACAGAATCCTGATAGAAGTCATCCTGGCAACTGGCGATAATGTCTCAAAATAGTCGATGTTATATGTCTAAGTATAACCTTTTTTCACGAGCCTGGCTTTATATCTATCCACATATCTATCTAGGTGGTACTTTAAAGTAAAACCCAATGACAGCTAACATCTGTTGGTACCGAAACTAACGCTCAAGTTCCTCTAGAAGTAAGGGCTTCCATCTCCTCATCCATAGCCTGCTTCCAGGCAGGTACCAATAAAGCATATGTATAAGACCTGGGTATAGACTCAGAAGACAAAGATATGACAAATTGATGAAAAATGGGGTTAAGGTGATCATAAGAAATGAAATTTGAAATAGGATGATCAGTGCAAGACCGTTTACCTTTTCAAAGGGCAGTGGGAATATCAAGATCAGAGGGAGACGCTGATGGTGATGAGGAGGACCGTCTACTGGAAATAGGTTATCCAGAACAGGTTCGGAGGCAGGAACCTTTGAGCGATGAGTGTAGACGTATCTGAAATCCCGAACTGATTTGGTTGCAGGGAGATCCAGAGTTTCTACTGACGGTACTGGTAAAAAAAATAGTAGAAGCAGGTGTAGGCAACGACACTGACAGTGAATGAGGAACAGTCCAGATATGGTGACAGGAACCTGTAGAGAGAAATATGAAACAGACTCAGAACGTAACATCAGTAGACACCAAATACTTCCTGGTGGATGGATTATAGCACCAGTATCCTTTTTGTGTTCTAAAATACCCAACAAAGACACATTTTATAGATCTAAGAGATAACTTATCTAGCTTAGGAGACAAGTCTTGGACGAAACAAGTGCAGCCAAATACACGGGGAGTCATGAGGAAAGGTGTTTTGTTAAGAAAAAGAGAAGAAAATGGAGATTTTTTATCGAGAACAGAAGAGGGTATCCTATTAATCATATGACAAGCACTTAACACAGCATCATACCATAAATATTTCGGAACACTCATGTGAATCATTGTGGTTCTAGCGACATTCAGAATGTATATGTTTGCATTCAACAATTTCATTTTGTTGGGATATATGAGAACAAGAGATCTGATGAGTATTCCTATTTTTGGAACAACAAATAGATACATTTTTTTAACATACTCCAAAGCATTGTCAGTAAGAAGCACACGAATGGAAGTAAAAATTGATTTTTTTTATTTTATTAAAGAAAAGTTCAATAACACTGGAGACTTCTGACCTTTCTTTAAGGAGATACAACCACGTCACGCGAGAGAAGTTATCAAGAAAGAGCAAAAAATATGTAAAATCCTTAATAGAGGGCACACGAGTAGCAATCCAGAGATCAAAATGGACCAACTCAAAAGCAGAACTATTACAATTAGTGAATCGACTCTGAAAGGTAGCACGATGATGCTTACCTAACTCACAAGGCTCATAACCTAAAGAAGAAATAGAGGACTCAAAAGGATTAACATACCAAAACTTTTGCACTGAAGGATGACCCAAGCGCCAGTGCCAAAGTAAAACTGGATCATGCTGACATGCAACCAAGTCAGTATGAGTCACTCGATCGTCCAAATAGTATATGCCTCCTTGTTCATGCCCCGAACCAATCCTCTTTCCAGTCGACAGGTCCTAAAATACACAATGAGAAGAAAAAAAGATTATTTTACAGTTATTATGTTTAGTAAACTGCTGATAGATAAGAAACTAACAAAAAATCGTGGAACATATATGACATCAATAAGAGTCAAGGATGAAGTAGCTTGAACTATCATATTTCCTAATACAAGAGAATGAGTACCATCAACAATTTTAACAGAGGGGTGAACACATGACAAATTTAATGAAACAAACTCTTGTTTAATACCTGTTATATAGGATGAGGCTCTTGACTCTAATATCCGGAGCTTTTGAGGAGAGACAGTATAGGCGTGCATACCTGAAGCAGATGTATGAATCGCTGAAAGATCGTTCCGAGAGAACTCTAGCTGTCGGAGTTTATTATACTCTTGTGGTAGTACAACCATGAAAGAGTTAGGAATAGCATATGAAGAACTCTGAGGAGCATCACATGGGCAGGAGGACCAGAATCAGATAGCTGTGCCCACTCAGGTCGACCAAATTTCTCGCAGTACTTTCTGGAGATGTGATTACTACATCAACAATGCCTACATTGCTGGGGGCCTTTCTCAGAGGCACTATATTTGCCTCCATAAGATCTACGTTCGCCTTCAACGAATTCATGTCCTCGTTCTCTAAAATCACAGCCACGATCTTTGCCACGCCGAGAAATCATGGAAGATCAATAGATGGTGCAGATGAAATATCGAATCCAGTAGAGACCGGCATAACTCTCGAGAAAGTGGCAGTCAACATGAGAATACTATCTCCTCCCAATTTTTGACCCCGCACCTAAGATCGTAGTGTGGAACTCTAAGCTAGATAGAAATTTCGATACGCTAGATCCCGACGATATTCTGTCAGTGTCGCCGCATCAGTAACAGCAGGCTAATGCATTTCCAAAATCTTTGAGTTCACCATAGAGCTTAGACATAGATGTCTCCCTGTTTAAGCTCAAACTGACGCTCATAGATCTCAAATACCCTCGAGTGGTTCTTCTCATTGTCATACATCACCTTCAGTGTATCCCATATCTCCTTAGCAGTGGTGAGGAACATGACACTACCACTAATCTTCTCCTCTAGACTATTGAGAAACCATGTCATTAAAGAATAATATCCAGTAAGCCAGGTCACATACGTGGATCTGTAGAAGTAGGTGGAGCCTGAAAGAGATGGGTTGATTTGTTCTGAGCGCCAATGAATATGTGGAATGCCTGTGCTCATAACAAGTAGCTTGAGCCATTCAACTTCACCGTAGTCCCCAACATTGTCTTGTATATAGAAGTCTCAACCATCGGTGAGATCATATTGGAGGAGGAACTCGTAGTCTCAGACATAGTAGCCAGTTGGAAAAATTATCAAAAATCAGTCAGTAGTAGCAGGAAACAGCCAGTAAGTAAGAGAAAATAGTAACTTAAGTACCAGATAGTAGCATAGACAGTCAGATTAGCATCAAAGAAACAATTTTAGCCTGAATAGGCAAATCAGATGTAAAAATCTGATTTTTGAGCAGAAAACAGATCTGATCTCGACAGAGAAGTCTTGTAGAGCATCTAAAGAGCCATGTAAAAATCTGATTTTTGATGGGTGACAGCATCCTTTGAAGGGGGGTGGAGGCACTGTGTTGGAGAGGATGGAAGGGGATCAGATGTAAAAATCTGATCTTTGATGTGTTTCGGCACTGTTTTGGAGATAGAAGGGATCAGATGTAAAAAATCTGATCTTTGATGTGTTTCGACACTGTTTTGGAGAGGATGGAAGGGATCAGATGTAAAAATCTGATCTTTGATGTGTTTCGGCACTGTTTTGGAGAGGATGGAAGGGATTAGATGTAAAAATCTGATCTTTGATGGGTAGAGGGGTGGGGGCACTGTTTTGGAGATGATGGGAGGGTGGCGGCTCCTCTGGAGAGGGTGGAGAGGGGTGGTGGCTCCTTTGGAGATGTGGGAGAGGGGTGGCGGCACCTATGGAGTGGATGGGAGGTCGTTGTTAAAGGAGAGGAGGGGGAATTTCGAGGAAAGCAAGAGAAGATGGTAGATTTTAGGGTTAGGGTTTTTTTTGCTCTGATACCATGTAGAGAAATAGAAACCCTCAAAAAGTAAGAATTATGTTTCATAAGAGAAGATACAAGGTATATATAGAAGACAAGGTGGGTATATGGGTAACAACCCAATAACTAATTACTAATAACCCAACTTAACAGATCCCAATTTTACCTCCCCCTTAGGAGCCTCTTCAACAGACTCATCTGATGGTTTTATCTTTCTTCTCTCCTGCCAGCTTCGCCACTGCCTAATCTGATCAATTGTCTCTGTGCATTTACAATCCTCTACTCGATGGCCAACAACCCCGCACCTATAACAATAGACACTAATTCCTTCATAAGCAAACTCCTGAAAAAACTCATTTTCCTCCGACAATCCCACCGGGCAGCCAGGTACAAGTGGCTTCGTCAGATCCACCTCAACACATACCCTCGCAAAAGAAATATTGATGGATCTAGTTATATTTATGGCCGAAGTTTTGGCCATTGGCCATGAGGTGCAACCTTTTGTCTATTTATCAGATATGATAATTACCATATTTATTTGTTAATGGCAATGCCACTTGGCTTGGTATCGCACACACTTTTGGTTGTGACAGCGAGGGGCAGGCAAATATAGCCCTTTTTCTTTAAATTATTACGTTTCAATTGGAAAGTTTTTGAGATCTGTTTATCTGTTTAGACAGAGGCAGTGTTGTGATTATCAGGTGGAAATTGGTGGAAAGACTCGTTCTGATATTTGAAGTTTAAACCTCCTTTCCACTACACAGTAGGGATATTGTATACTTCCGAGCACAGTAGCTGGGAGCAAATTTTCCATCATGAACATACATTTTATGTATTTAAGCTGATCACACACAATTCTTACTTCAATTACTAATAGTTAGCATGCATGTTTTGATATAATGAAGTTGTTCAACTTTTGTATGTAGTCCATAATGCTGTCTACGGTGCCGTATACTTGCAGTGTGGAGCAAGAATGTAAAAGGTCTTTATATGATGTTTGTGTCATTATTTTTTGCAACTTGTGGTTGGTCTCTTGGTCCAGGTCATGCAATGACATCTATTATTTGATTTTCTTTCTGCTTCATTAAGCTTATCTCTGTTTAGTGGCATCTGTAGATACTAATGACCCTGTAGGGTGAATGATAGATAATGCATGTGCATAATGGGTCTGTAATCTTTCAGTGTTCGTTTATTGTGGGAAGAGTTTCCTTTTTGTTTCTGGTGCTCTGCATTATGTTTTTCATGCTAATTTTCAGTGTTGTTTATTCACTAGAAATCTTTTTCAACTAATTTGTTCCAACCAGTTCAATTTAACTTGTTTTTCCGTACCCTTGTAGCTGGTTTATTTAATGGACTCATTGTTAGATGCAACTATTACTGTGGTTTGATGTTTGCATCAATTGTTCTCCAACGTACATGTGTTTCTCTTGAGCTTGTATGTCTTTTGTCCACTGAGATTGGGTGTTATTAGTTGAACTTGTTTCTCATGCATTTAGTTACCTTACTCTTTTTCTTGTTTCTGTGGTTTCAGATTGGCTCCTACTCTCAGCAAAGTCAGAAAGGCAGTGGCGCACAATAACTTTTGCTGCTCCCACTCCCACCCGAGGAGCCCAGAAGTCGTTTAGTTTTAAAAGAATCCAATGCACGCATCATCTGGAAGTCTCTACAATTGACTTTACCATTGAGCAACATAGACAGCCATTGGCGTGCTGTACCCTTTTGTTGACTCTCACTGAAAGCGATCACCCTCGCCTCCACTGAAAGCGATCCCTATTCCCCTCATTCCGAAGTTTGATCTGATCTACTCGACGATCTTCAGCTGGAAACGTCATGCAATGGATGATTATGATGGTTGGCATAATCTGCAACTCTTAACCATTCTGTGGAATGACCACGTCCAATTGGAACTTCTTTACATGACATTATGGCTCTCTATGAGGTAACCTACAGTGAGGCGTGATACAGAAGAAAAGAGTCCATATGATGCTCCCTTTTGTTATTTTGAGTCACCACAGGCAATGAAACACCCCTTCATTACACGCGGCAATCAATCGCTTAGAATCCTCAGATTCTTCGGGTGCCAAGGGCCCAGGTTTCTTCTGATATATGGTCCTTTGGGTTGATTACTGTTGGTGATTGCAAAGCCTAATTCATCCACACTAGTACTGCTATTAATTTAATCTTGTTTGGAATTGGGGGGAGCAACAAATCATACCACATCATTCCTCCCACAACTACAAAGAAAGGGAGAGAAATAGAGAAGCTTAATCCTTCTTTCCTTATTTATGCCTTGCTTGCTAGCTACTTGAGCCTTTCCATATGCAATCTTAACGAAGGAGACACAGGAGGAGGGCATGGCCTCTGGTTGCAAATCTGCCATTGGATGTGTCGATGCTCGGGTTCCGGTCAGGGCGACCTATGTGAACCTCTACAAGTGGCCCGAATCTGATGCGGAGTTTGTGAGGTCGGTGATCGCAGGTGAGAAGAATCCGAGGAAGTGGGGGCCAAGCCCGAGGGTGGTGGACAGCTACTCGCGCAGGCAGATGTATCTGAGGAGTTACACCTTTTCGAAGAAGGAGAGCGTGCCGGAGAAGACGAGGAAGTGCTTTGGAAAGGTTAAAGAGAAGGCCACCGACTTCCCCTTCATTGTTCATCAGAGGAGAGACAGTAGTGCTACGAGCGTTTTGAGTTTCGATGGTGGCAGTGTTATGGGCAAGAGAGGGAACAGTAGTAAGAGCAAGAACAAGACAGCGAAGAAGGGTTGTGTTACAGTGAAGAAGTTAAGAGAGGTGTCTTGTACTGCGATTCGTTCCTTCTACCGCCGCTTGCTTTTGTGCACTTCCAGCGTAGATGTCGTTGATCACCGTTCGCCTCTCTGAATTGTATCTGAATGACTGCATATTCGTCTCTGGCAGTACAAGTTGTCCATGGTGGTGGTTCTGTTGGTTCTAGCTTTGCTGCTGCTGCTGCCGCCGCTGCCGCTGCTCTCTTTTAAGAGGTATACTTATTTGTGTAAATCTAATCTTTAGAGGTTGCATTAATTGTCCTTTTTTTCTCTATTTTCTGTAAATCTCAGGTTTTTCTTTTTTTCTTTTTTTCTTTTTTGGCCGGGGGTGGGGGTTTTTTTTTGGGGTGGGGGGCGTGGCGGGGGGCGGGGCGGGGGTGTCGTGGGGTGTTGGGATTGGGGTGGAATAGACGCAATCTCCTTTTGGAAAGAAGGCCAATAATATATTAGCTGTTATTCTGCTACTGCTGTGTATAATAGTATAAAATTTTGTGATAATTGATGGAATATGAAGGACATTTAGGGCATGTTTGTTTCGTTGCAAAACGTTGCAAATCGTAAGTCGTAAAATGAGAATGGAAAAAGTGAACTGTAGCAGAGAAAATATATTGTGTTTTACGGTGTTTGGTTGATAAAGTGAAAGTGTAAATGGTAAAGTATATTGTGTTTTACGGTGTTTGGTTGGTAATGTTTGGTTGGTAATGTAAAAGTGTAAGTGGAAAAGTTGACCACAAAATTAACTGTAGCAGTGATTTAAATATTATAAAAACTATTAAATTAAATTTACTATTGCAAATTAAATTGTATTAATAAATTTGAGATAAAAATTAATAATCTTAATATTTTATTTATAAGAATAATATTAATAAAATATTAGTATAAATAGTAAAATATTACTAAAATATTAACTAAATAAATAATATAAAATTTTAAGAAAATCTAAAGAACATTAATAAAATTTTAAGAATACTAATAAGATATAAATATTAAAAAATGTTACAACAATAATAAAATATAGTTATAATATTATAATATTAAAAATACTTGAAATTATTATAATATAAATTTTATTATAATATTATTTTAATATTATAGAAATATAAAATTAAAAAAGTAAAATATAATTATAATTAATAATAAATTATCATTATAGTATTATTATACTGAATTATTATTACAATATTAACATAATAAAATATTAATATATAATAAAATATATTATGATATTATAAAGTAGAGTTACAATACACATAAGTGACTAAGTTAAATTACACACCTATTTTTTCACCACAAAATAAACATTTTTTAAATACTTTGTAGGGATCACTCACACTAAATTTTTTTTTTTTGTTATCTCACCAAGTAAAATTTTTTATGATTAAAAATAATGTGTGTAATAAGTTAAACCAATATGTACTGTAACTCTATCCTCCACATAACAAGCCTAAACGCCAAACTCAAAGAGATGATGACCAATGCTCTCTCCTCTACGTGCACACGAAATACATTACAAACTCAAAGAGATGCTGACCACGGACAGCAACAGAGACCTGAGGATGAGCCACAGGTCCAAGTCCTCGGCTGACCTGCTCGCCCAAGTAATGTGACCTCTGCCCTGGGGCAGAGCGGCTTACACCTTCACGAGGGGGAAGGAGAAGGTGAGCACGTCGACGAAAGTAATGAGGCTGATGATTGGGTGGCTGAACGGGTTCTCGAGGAAGAAGAGAACAGTGAGGTTGGGTGATCAGAAGAAGAGTAAGAAGAAGAAGGTGGGGAAGCAAGATGAAGTCCGAGGTGCCGAGAACAGGCAGTCTGCTTCCTTTGCCTCCTCGGTCGGTTGCCGCGGTACGAGCCAGTAAGTTTTGTTTGAGTAATTCATGTCTGAATTCAATTAATTTTTTCTGTTTTTTTTTTTTTTTTTTTTTTTTGAAAAGTCGACTCTTTGGTTTTTTAGGTTATTAGTATTTTAGGTTTTGTGTGTGTGTGTGTGTGTGTGTGTGTGTGTGTGTGTGGTGGTTCACAGAAATTTCCTTGAGAGAATCTTTGGTGAATTTACGTAAATTAGTGAAAATTTCTTATGTATATTTGTGATTGATCTATATTTTCTTTCTATTATTTCTTTTTGTTATGAATTTTCCATGCTTATTGTGATTCTATGGGATCTTCTCAAATAAGTTAATTTACATGTGATTTTTTTTTTTTTTTTTTTTTTTTTTTTTTTTTGGGTTGGGGGGGGGGGGTGTGAATATTTGTAATGCATATTTTCCATTGTTCTTAATTTTCTGGCTGAAGATTTATTTTTGGAAAAATTATTTTTTGTAGGTTAATTTTGATACTCACATGGCTCCAAAATCACTTCTATAATCAAGTTTTCTACTCGAAATAAATTTATTTTAGGAACTATATATTTGCTATAAATCATTTAAGCATAGAGTATATTTTTCAGCATGAAGAGCACATTAAATATCTTAATATTGAAAGCAAATTGCAGATTTTCATTATAAATAGTAGATTATTAGAGGGATGTACATAACATTTAAGTATAAATATAATTGGGAGAATGGTATATTTTTTCCCTTTATTTTATTTGTTCCTCCCTCTCTCTTCCTTCGATCTCTTCCTCTCTTTGTAGCCTTGCAGGTAGAATTTTGGTCCAAACTGTTCAAACATGCATTGATCCAAGAAATGCATTCTCACACAAAATCAATATGAAGATTGCACGTCGGGTTTGTCTGCGCTCTAAGGTAAATGTCTCATTTCGAGGTTAAGGTTAAATAAAAATATATAAAAAGGTGTTCTCCATCTCAAGATTTACAGAGAAAACAAATGGAGTAAGAGTTCTTTGTGGAGGTAACAATTTATAACTCTTTTTGAGGAATACGATGGAGGTCACTCTTTGGCTTGTACACACATAGGCCCTATTTGGTTGTCGTAATTGGCTGTAATTCGTAAGTCGTAATTAGTAAAGTCTTTTACAGTTGTAAATGAGTTATATGCATGTAATTTTTACGGTGTTTGATTGGTATATAAAGTTATAAGTGGGAAAGTGTATTGTATTTTATAGTGTTTGGTTATCGTAATGTGTAAGTCGTAAGTGAAAAAGTTGATCACAAAATTAACTATTTGGTGATTTAAAAAGTTTTAATATTGTAAATAAATATTAAAAAGCAAAATATTAAAAAAATTAATATTAACATAAAAAAATAATACAAATTTGCATGACCACAAAATTAACTGTAACTGGGCTGTAAGTGAGTGGTAATTGGGTTGCAAGTGAGTGATAGCTGAGTTGCGTAAGTGTTTTACGAATTACGATCCAAACAAACGTCATAGTTGTAACTGGGTTGTAAGTGATTTACGAATTACAAACTTTTACGCCTTTTACGACGAAACAAACAGCCCCATACACTCATCACTAATTTCACAAGTTAAATTCCTTGTTCAACAATTACGAAGACTTGAAATTTCTCTGTTGAGAGAGGTGTTGTTGGCCCGAAGGCCCATCACTCTAGTTTTGATGATGATTAACTCATGTAGTTATAGTACTAATGATCTTGTGTTTAATTAGTGACAGATTCATGATCAAGATCTTAGTAGGTGCATAGCTTCAACAAAGGATTTAAAGTCAGGTTTTGGAGCTAGCACGGTTTGATCCAAGAGCCATTGGATCGTGTTTGGACCAAGTCAAGAAGATGAGAAGGCTTCAAGTGAAGACTTCAAGAAGATGAAGACTTGAGTCTAGGTTTGTTTTTAGAAGATTTTGTTTTAGTTAAAATGTAAAGGATAGAGTAGTTGGTGGATTGCTCAAGTATATTATATACACACACACTCTTGATAGATATGTTTTCATAAAAGAATTTTAGTTTTAGAAAAAGACTTTTCTTTTTGGAAAAAATATCGTTTTGGTTAAAACATATAACTTTGATTTTTGGTGTTTCTCATATACATGTCTTTATCCAAAACCAAGTTTAGAGCTTAATGTCAAAAACATAGATATTTCACCATGTTTGTGTAGTGGATCATATCCATACACTCTATGCTTTCTAAGTTGTTTAAATATCTTGTTTGTGTATTTAGAGATGTTTTGAAAAAACAAAGTTTGGAAAAATAAGTTTTGGAAAATACTGTTTTTCATTTGAGCCAATATTTTCAACTTACAAAAATAGTCCAAATCTTTTGTAACATGCCTTGATTTTGTGCAAGCATGTTTGTTTATCAAAGTATATTGGTAAAACTATTTTTGTAAATTTTTCAGTATTTTATGGGATTTTATTTTAGCCAAAAAGACCAAGTTTTAAATCCCTAAGTTTTCTGATCTGGCTTCAGCCGGTCGACCGACGTGCACAGACGTGCACGCCAGTTCTGGCAGGAGGGCCGGCCGACCGACCCGGTCGACCGTCCAGAGAGCTCTGCTCTCTGGAAAGGCCCCGGCCGACTGAGCGGTCGACCGGATAGAGAGACTTGCTCTCTGTATCCTGGCTCGGTCGACCGATGGCTCAAACGGTCTGAAATATGACTGTTGGCCGGTCTGCCGGGCGGTCGACCGACAGGCCTGACAGACCCCAACGGCTAGTTTTTCTATCCCTATAAATTTGGGGGTTTGGGCATTGTTTTTCAACAAGATTTTTGGAGACTTTTAGAGCCAGTTTTTCCTACTCTTTTTAGAGGTTTTTCTCCACAAAATTGAGAGCAAATATTTCCAATCAAAAGGAAAGTTTTATCAAGAGTGTAAAGTGATTTTCTTTGAGTTTTCCTCCACCACTCTCATCCTTGTTTTTCTCACAAACACTTGAGCAACCCATTGACATATTCATTCTATAGGAGTATTTTTGTGAGAGGATTTTAGGTGATCAAGAGTTGTGATCACCAAAGTTCTACTTTGTACTTTGAGGAGGCGGACGTGTGTGTCGCATTGTTTCGGGTCCTAGTGGGGACTCGGTGTTTCGAGTTCGGGTGCGAACTTGTTGTTTGAGGTGCGGCCTCGGCGAGCCGGTGGGCTTGCGGTGTGTACGGACTAGGGAGTCCGAGAGTTGTAGGTGTTGCGGCACCGAGTGATCCGGTGGGATCGATTATAGTGAAAATCCTTCGCGTGTCGAAGGCGGGGATGTAAAGCAAGTGTGCTCAAACCTCGAAACAAATCCCTTGTGTTTGCGATTGCTCACTCTCTCTCTCTCTCTTTGTCTCTTGTTTATATCTTGCATGCTTTTATTGTGCTTATCCTTATATGCTTGATATCTTGTGTGCTTAATTGATATATATGCTTGGGTTGTTTTGCTAACACTTGTATTTAACCAAGAGAGCCAACGCGGCACCTCAACCCTTATCAAGGGGAATCTAGAGGAGTTTGTCCAGAGCCCTTCACGGGGAATTCGGCAACACTCTTGTGTTATACGTGGTGTTTAGTTTAAGAGTTTTGTTTAGGTCATATTAGTTTTTACTTCCGCATTATTTGGCATTAAGTGACCATTAGATTAGCCATCACCTATTCACCCCCCCTCTAGGTGAACCTTCAATTGGTATCAGAGCCAAGTGCTCTGAATTTGAGTTTTACAACCTAGAGTTAAAGATCCTCATTTTAGGCTAATCACATTATTTGTACACACACCATGGATTTCATGTCACCACCCATGTTTGACATTCTTAACATCCAAATTTGGAAGGTTAAGATGTCTTTGTACCTCAAGGCCCTAGGCATTCATGTATATCTTGCTACCACTAATGATTCATATGTTAATAATAGCAAGTATATTGAGGCTAACTCAAAGGCCATTCATGCTTTGAAAAGTACCCTAAATGATGATTATTTATCTAGGGTTTCTAACATTGATTCGGCTTTTGTAGTTTGGAACACCCTTACCTCCCTTGGCGAAAATGATCAATACTATGCGGGGAGTGACTCGGATGGGAAGTGACGTCTCCAACAAGTGCTATATGGTCCAAGGGGATAACCCCCTTGAGGTAACTACCGAATCCGAGGTAGATGAAGATAACATGTCATATGATGAGCTTACCACTTTTTGTCAACTCCTACTTGAGAAATATGACATGATTAAAAAGGAAAATAAAAATTTGAAAAAGAAATTTGAGTGCATGCATATAGAAAATGATTCTTTTAAAAATAACATTGCATGCTTAGAAAAAGAAAAATAAAGATTTGAAAATGAGAATGTTTCCTTGCTTTCCAAATTAAATACTCTTTGTGAAGGAAACACTAGTTTGAAAAATGAAATGATTTTGGTAGAAAAACAAAAGGAAATTGTTTTGCAAGAAAATAACTCTTTAAAAAGAAATTTGTTGAAAAGAAAAAGAAAAAGTTTCTAAAAAGAAAATGACTTTTGATCATGCTTTACATGCCACCACTTCTATTGATCAAAATGAAGTTAAATTTTTGAAAAAGAAAATTGATTGTTTGAGCTCTACTTTGAGCAAATGTGCATTTAACCACACTAGATTGGAGTCCTTGTTTTCAAAGAAACAAGTTCCCCATGTTCATGCACATCATCATGCATATGCTTATGTTGTACGCCACGATCATACACATACACATAAGCATCCTAAGGTGTATAAATGTACACATTGTGGCCGCAAAGGCCACTTAGCAAAGTTTTGTTATGATAAGATTAATCATTTAAATTTTGCTAACAAAAATTTTGGGTTCCTTTTAAAGCTAACCCTCAAGGACCCAAAAGAAAATGGGTACCAAAACCCCCCACCGTGTGTTTTTGATGTAGGTGAGGGCTCTCACATGACGTGAGAGGAATGGTGCCTTGGTGGTGGTTGCATGGACTACAAAGACATACACTTGATGCGCCGCTATCAAGGTTGTTTTGGTGGGACGACCACCATGTTTGGAGTTTTGGAATAGTTCTTTGGTTTGGTAACTATTTCTAAACTCCTAGTTTATTTACATGCTTGTTCATATGTCATATTTTTAGCATGTTCATGTTTTATTTGTTTTTTGTGCTTCATGAGGTATATAACTTGTTTAGATGTAGATTCTATTAAAACTTGAATTTATACATGTACAAGTAGTGAGCAACAAATTGATTCATATATGTTTGCACTTCATGCTCATTTGTACCCACTATATGCACATGTATAGCCTAATTTTGATGATTCTTTCATTTATATTTGTTTTGCCAATTTTCATGTTTTACTTCATGTATATGTAATTTTTATTCAAATTTAATAAATATACATGTATACCCGTGAGTCTCTTGCCTTCATGCAAATACCTTTAATAGACTCTTTTATGTTTGGGATATGTATGCATATTGTTAGATTTAGATAAATCATACATATACCTAGAAGTTTATTGTTTTTAATGAAAAATAAATTTTCATGTTTTATTTGATAAAATAAAATGAATAATTTGTTTTGATCATTTTGAGCCTTAATGACTATTTTCATGAAAATGCTATATACATGATTCTTGTACACTCATATTTCATTTGTTTTGTCATGACTTTGATTCATGAACACTTTTATGAGCTTAATCGATTTTGAGTGTCATCTCTTGTGTATTTGGTATGATTCATGAAATACATATGATTTGGTTTCATGTTTTTGAAGGACCTTTAACTAGTTTTTCAAAATTAATTTAATTAGTTATTTATTCTTCAATGTTTTATGAGATATACACATGGTTCTATTATTGTTTCAATTGGTATCATTGAATCGTTTCAATTGGTATCAATTTGACTCTATTTTTGTATATACTCATATTTTGTTTTCTTATATATGTATGTATCAATTTCAATTGGTATACTCATTTTTCATACATATATATTTGTTTTGTGCTTGAGTAAAATCAATTTACATGTTTAAAAGCACAAACTTTGTTTATGCTAAGCTTACTTCAAATTTTTTTAAGCTTATGCATTATGTTTTAAAATTGGTATCAAAAATTTAAAATTATGTTTATTTGATATCTCAAGATTTGTTTTTATTAAGAAAAATTCAAAATTTTGTTTTATAAGAAAAATCAAAGGATTTTTTGAGTTGTATTGCCTATATGTAAGGAGAGCTTAACATCTCTTCTACGTATAAATTCATGTTGAGTGTATTGTACATTGAGGAGCTTGACAACTCTTCTTTATGTGGTACACGTGTGTAGGGGGAGCTTCACATCTCCTCTTATGCATTACATAATATGTGACTATGTGAATTGGGGCTTGTCATCCCTTCTTCATGTAATGCATATGTGTAGGGAAGCTAACTTAGCGTCTTCCTCTTCATAAATGTATATCGCATATAACCATTTATTGATTTGTTTGTTTACCCCTTCATTGATTCTATGTTTCGGACAAAAAGGGGGAGAAAAATTTGTTTTGTTTTTACTTTAACCCCTTTGTTGATGATTGACAAAAAGGGGGAGAAGTATTTGAGATATATGCATGTTTTCCTTGCTTAAGGGGGTAGTAGTTTTGTGTTTATGCATATAGGTTTTGTTTTGCAAATAGGAGAAAAAGATTTTGTGATTTTGTTTTATGCTTGATTAGCATGTTTACTCCTACATTTGCATACATGTTTATGTGCCTCATTGCATATTTATTTTGTTTATTTGTGATGCATGAGTTAAGGGGGAGCTTCTTTGAAGCTTTACTTTAATTCATGCATATATAACTTCATAAGTTTTGTCATCATCAAAAAGGGAGAGATTGTGGCCCGAAGGCCCATCACTCTAGTTTTGATGATGATTAACTCATGTAGTTATAGTACTAATGATCTTGTGTTTAATTAGTAACAGATTCATGATCAAGATCTTAGTAGGTGCATAGCTTCAATAAAGGATTTAAAGTCAGGTTTTGGAGCTAGCACGGTTTGATCCAAGAGCCATGGATCGTGTTTGGACCAAGTCAAGAAGATGAGAAGGCTTCAAGTGAAGACTTCAAGAAGATGAAGACTTGAGTCTAGGTTTGTTTTTAGAAGATTTTGTTTTAGTTAAAATGTAAGGATAGAGTAGTTGGTGGATTGCTCAAGTATATTATATACACACACACTCTTGATAGATATATTTTCATAAAAGAATTTTAGTTTTAGAAAAAGACTTTTCTTTTTGGAAAAATATCGTTTTGGTTAAAACATATAACTTTAATTTTTGGTGTTTCTCATATACATGTCTTTTATCCAAAACCAAGTTTAGAGCTTAATGTCAAAAACATAGATATTTCACCATGTTTGTGTAGTGGATCATATCCATACACTCTATGCTTTCTAAGTTGTTTAAATATCTTGTTTGTGTATTTGGAGATGTTTTGGAAAAACAAAGTTTGGAAAAATAAGTTTTGGAAAATACTGTTTTTCATTTGAGCCAATATTTCCAACTTACAAAAATAGTCCAGATCTTTTGTAACATGCATTGATTTTGTGCAAGCATGTTTGTTTATCAAAGTATATTGGTAAAACTATTTTTGTAGATTTTTCAGTATTTTATGGGATTTTATTTTAGCCAAAAAGACCAAGTTTTAAATCCCTAAGTTTTCTGATGTGGCTTCAGCCGGTCGACCGGGCGGTCGACCGACATGCACAGACGTGCACGCCAGTTCTGGCAGGAGGGCCGGCCGACCGACCCGGTCGACCGTCTAGAGAGCTCTGCTCTCTGGAAAGGCCCCGACCCACCGAGCGTTCGACCGGACAGAGAGACTTGCTCTCTGTATCCTGGCTCGGTCGACCGACCGGTCGACCGATGGCTCAAACGGTCTGAAATATGACCGTTGGCCGGTCAGTCGACCGACAGGCCTGACAGACCCCAACGGCTAGTTTTTCTAGCCCTATAAATTTGGGGGTTTGGGCATTGTTTTTTAACAAGATTTTTGGAGACTTTTAGAGCCAGTTTTTCCTACTCTTTTCAGAGGTTTTTCTCCACAAAATTGAGAGCAAATATTTTCAATCAAAAGGAAAGTTTTATCAAGAGTGTAAAGTGATTTTCTTTGAGTTTTCCTCCACCACTCTCATCCTTGTTTTTCTCACAAACACTTGAGCAACCCATTGACATATTCATTCTATAGGAGTTTTTTGTGAGAGGATTTTAGGTGATCAAGAGTTGTGATCACCAAAGTTCTACTTTGTATTTTGAGGAGGCGGACGTGTGTGTTCGCATTGTTTCGGGTCTTAGTTGGGACTCGGTGTTTCGAGTTCGGGTGCGAACTTGTTGTTTGAGGTGCGACCTCGGCGAGCCGGTGGGCTTGCAGTGTGTACGGACTAGGGAGTCCGAGAGTTGTAGGTGTTGCGGCACCGAGTGATCCGGTGGGATCGATTATAGTGAAAATCCTTCGTGTGTCGAAGGCGGGGATGTAGAGCAAGTGTGCTCGAACCTCGAAACAAATCCCTTGTGTTTGCGATTGCTCACTCTTTCTCTCTCTCTTTGTCTCTTGTTTATATCTTGCATGATTTTATTGTGCTTATCCTTATATGCTTGATATCTTGTGTGTTTAATTGATATATATGCTTGGGTTGTTTTGCTAACACTTGTATTTAACCAAGAGTGTCAACGTGGCACCTCAACCCTTATCAAGGGGAATCTAGAGGAGTTTGTCCAGAGCCCTTCACGGGGAATTCGGCAACACTCTTGTGTTATACGTGGTGTTTAATTTAAGAGTTTTGTTTAGGTCATAATAGTTTTACTTCCGCATTATTTGGCATTAAGTGACCATTAGATTAGCCATCACCTATTCACCCCCTTCTAGGTGAACTTGGTGTTACCAGAAACCTAGCCTGTTGATTCCGAGAATGTGTAACTACGTTATAGATGTATAGCTCAGTTTTACAAGAACTACGTAAATTCAATGTTGTTTTCATGTGCTTTATCACGAGGCGGTCTACAAAAATTTACTAGACATGGTCGAAGACTCGAACAAGCCTAGCTATATATTTATGTGTGTATACAACCTTGTGAGAAACAAAATTGACAGTTTGGCATGAACTTGATCTTTTTCATTACAAATAAGCACTTCAAGTTTCAGAGATAAAGCAACTGTTATCTAAAATTGGGAGATCCGGTGATGTAGCCACAGGTCACACTCGAGTTTAGTTTCCGGTGATCGCCAGTTGGATCTCAGTGTGCAGTAATTTTCTAATAAAAAAAATAATTGAATTTAATAATCAGAGACCAGGCATGTGTGTGCTGAGGCTTGAAATAAGTGTTTACTCTAAAATTTACATCAAAAATAACTAGTGTTATAAGCTGTACTTGTAATTTAAGTAGAAACTGAATTTAGATCTAAATATTGAATCTAGAATTAGATTTGGATCAGATCCCAATCAGTTTGATTTAGGTATAACGTAAAGAAAGATCTAAATTTGATTCTAAAATTTCTTTTCCAGGTTTATATCAAATTTGAATGCAATTATATTTTTTGCATTCGGATTTGTACTGATTCAAATAAAACATTCTCTTATCAGATTTGATTCGGATCCTAAAAAGATATGATCAACTAAATTAAGCAAATCATATATAAATGTTTATTAAGATGCCCAGTTTTAGTAATCTCACGACTCCATCTAAACTAATGTTGAACTCACAGTCTTCTTGTTACAAATCACATGTTTTATCAGTTCTCTCAAATTTCTTTGAAAGATGTTTGTTCGATCTTGAATTTGGTGATTATCTTTTTTGAATTTTCAAAGTCAAGTTCATCGGAGCAACAGTTGTAACCTGTTGCAAGAGAGATTTGAATCTTCCCGTCTTTTCCACACTACGAAAAGGTTTTACAACGGTGTTTAACTCTCCGTCATTTATGAAATTTACATCTTTGGATTATCATTATGTCCCATCTTTAACAATCTACCAAAAAAAAAAAAATTGTAAACATTTAGAGTCCCACCATTTCACCTGAGACAAAAACAGATTAAGTCATAAAGTGATGAATAAACACAAAGATAAACCAAAAGAGGTGGTAGATTTAGACCAGATTGATGTAACTTTACTTTGACACTAAAAACCCACTACTGTCTCAAACCATTTTTGTGAGGCTTCTTGAAAAAAACCAGAGGAATGGAGTCATTTTTTCTCTCTGTCACATTGCTTGTATAAGTTGACAAGCTATAGTAAGGCTTGTACAAATTTACAAAAAGAAATCAGTGGACAAATCCCAAACTATAGAAATACAGTCCTTTCCCATAATGACAAGAACTCTTCGCAAACTATAGTATATTTTGGACACAACCCTGTGCTACAAATTTTCCACAGTGCAGAGGACAGTGATTCTGTCTCAAATTACAATTGGATACAAAATAAAAATATTTATTATCTGAAAAAACTTTAAAATAAAATAAAAAATGAAATAGTGCAGTTTTCAACTAAGGGATGTTTGATTGTGTAAATAGCCGTAATTTGTAAGTTGTAATTAGTAAAGTTTTTTACAGTTGTAAATGAGTTACATGTATGTAAGTTTTACGGTGTTGGTTGGTAAATAAAGTTATAAGTGGGAAAGTGTATTATTTTTTAGGTATTGGTTGTTGTACGTGTAAGTCGTAAGTGAAAACATTGATCACAAAATTAAGTATTTGGTGATTTAAAAAGTTTTAATATTACAAATAAATATAAAAATGTTAAATATTAAAAAAATTTAATATTAATATAAAAAATAATACAAATTTGCATGACCACAAAATTAACTGTAACTGAGTTGTAAGTGAGTGGTAATTGGGTTGCAAGTGAGTGGGTAGTTGAGTTGTGTAAGTCTTTTACGAATTACGATCCAAA
>JAVJIF010028570.1:0-11962 GCA_038442645.1 Agave tequilana
GATCTGCTGATTTCAAGGGAAAGGCATCTGAACACGACGACGGTATCTTGCTGCATCACTTCTGACCTTCAAGCACACCTCAAGCACAAGGGTGCTGCCCCTAAAGCCTCTCACAGGTTCTCTAGCTCTCATGTATCATACCGTTCACCAGTCCGAGCAAAGGACGTGCAAGTAGGCTCTTCAGTAGAATCAGCTGGCAGATTTTGGTTTTCCCAAGCTTCAAATCATTGAATTCCATTTCTTGCTAAGAGAAGCCAAGACAGACAGCACAGTTCCAAACATGCGTGCAGCCGCACACAATAGTATTTTGCCATGAAGAACTCTCTGATTTGCTTTGCTTGGAGAAAATCAGTATCTCCGACTTGAAAGAGAAATAACAGCCCAAGAGCACTTGATCGAAGTAGTCATACTTGCGTTGTTATTTTGTTCAACAAAGTCGACAACCAGCTTCAGTCGGAGCAAACATAACCTGAAGAGTCCATAGTAATAAACAAATTTATATTAGGGATGCAGAATTATTGCAAGTTATTGCATTGCTGAAATAGTAGTATAGAGATTGGCAGGTATGCGTATATAGGTCAGAGTGCACTGTGTTTCTAAGTATAGCACCTGTGGCATGGTGTACATGGTCTTACTCAATCTATGAGATCTCGAATGAAATGCCGATTCACTATAGTGCGAGACTATATATATAAATGAAGCATGTAGAAGTGAGAAAAAGTTTTTTGTTTAATATAAAACAAATTCAAGTAGAACGAGAAAGTGAGTTCTTCCAGTAAACAGGTAAAATATTTTCAGCTAAGTAAAAGCATTTTAATCCGAAAATGTAGTTACTTTGTTATACATGTATTTTTCTTTCTTCTGCATAGTTTTTGCGTTGGAGTTTGATGATGTCATTGGCGTTTTCTTCCATCTTAGTTCTTGCCCATTTGACGTTTCTCTAGTATGTTTTTTTGAGAAGCTGTTGTCCTTGTTTTTCGTTATTATGTTCATGGTAAAGCTTAAGCCATTAGCTTTATTTCCATCTCCCACAAAATGAGGTGCCAAGAAATAAAGCACATATTACAGAATTGCTTCAGTATAAGTTCTCTGGTTACTTGGAAAACTTACAGCGCATGTTGGAGGAAGAGATCTGCAGAGACTGAAACCAATAACAGAAGATTGAGCGCTGTGATTCCCAATCGCACAACTTTTGAGCCCGTTTCAGTGCCAAGCCTAACCTGGGTCACTCAGACAAATTAAAACAATCCTCGGGAGTATATAGATGTATGTAAGACCTTAAGTTGCAAAAAATACCAGAGGGACATCTCATCAACATCTCAATCTCCATCAATCTGAAATATTGCATTTAAAACAGTGTAAACTGTGTAGAGAGTGTAAGTAAGAAGCAAGGAACGAGAAAAGGATAAGAAATGCACCTGGTGGAAGTGACTACAGAAAAGAATTAAGGTGGTCGTTGTCCCGACCAGAACTGATGCGGATATAATTGTTCTACTTAGAGGAAGACTGCTTATTCCACTGAGATTGAACATTTAGTCCATGGAAGTCATGTTGCTAGAGAAATGAGAAAACAAATTATATCAGGGAGGGGGACAGTGAAGTACCTTGACAAATTTTTACTGCAACTAGAGAAATAAAAAGCTGTAGTGGCAAAGGACTGAACGCAGGAAGCACAATGTTTCTCCTAGTCCTTTATAACTCAGTCGAAATGGAGGGCACTGCAAGGAGTACATCACGGTAAAGATCAGCACCTTCTCAAGAATCACAGGTGAAATATGAAAATACTGAACAATTTAACTGTGTCATTATACAGATATTAGGTCCTATAATTTTTATTTTCTACACTTGACACTCAAAATATTCCACACTCAGAAAGATAAACTATATAACATACATAAAACCTTTTTTTGATAAATATGCAAACAGACTTTCTTATTGGAAAAAGGAAAAATTCAATCTTGAAGAAAGTGAGATCATGTTAGACTCCATGGCAGCTCATTTGTTTTTCGCATGGGCAAAGCGCAGTGCACATGACTCATTGACCTAAGAGGGAGTTCAGTTTGGCAAGACTGCCTATGGAAGGATGTCTCCCATGAAGCAATCTGCCGACACATTAGATGAAGCCGTGTGGTCATTTCCTAGAATGACAGAAATGCAAAATATTCCAGGAATAGTTTGAAAATCGCCAGTTACTGAAATGTACAGCTGATACTGATATGGATAGCGAGCGAGACGATATCGATAGTTGTCGAGACGAAACGATTGATTATTTCCGATTTGCCATCTTCGATACCAAAAAACCACAGCCATTACTGATACCAATACTAGATTTCAAACCTTAATTTCAGATTCCAGAATCTCCTATCTACTATCCCTAGCAAGGAAAAAAGATCAGCCCAGAACTATCATCTCCCTGTGAATAGCCCCCACAGTACCCTAAAAGAGGCACATATCTCAAGATAAAGATTATATTACTTCCCATTATACAACACTTGTCATTAATTCTTGCCGAGCCAACTAAAACACTGAGGTTTTTTGCCAGATAGCCTGACACCCATCCAACCTCTTTTTTTCTTGTTCATTGTCCAAATTAATCCAGGAATCATTGTTCTTGGCTAAACTGACATTGCAGTTCCCATCTCAATGGGGTAAAGCGTCCCACCCCGGATTCTTACTCATTGGTGCTCCAACCCCACAACAAAAAGGTTCTATCAGAGGGAGACCTTCGTTTGACACACAGCATCCCAGAGAGGTACATTGATAACATCAAATGCAGATGATGATATTGGAAAGGTGCTTAAACATTAGAGAATTGTAAACCAATTTTTTTTGCATTTGATTTCTAGGAATATGTATAATCTTTAAGAGTCTATTCTTTTCTCTTTTCTTTCATTTCTTTTTTTGTGGTTAGAGGATCAAAGTTTTTTCAAGATGACTTTGACTATAGGACCAAAGGTTGCAAATAAATTGAATTTGGAGAATTTTTTATGAAGCTCTATTAGTAAATTGCTGGTAAGCACTCGCTTATGTAGCACAGACACTCCTATCATGGAGCCTTGTTGCGTCTGATACACGTGTCATCTGTATTTAAAGAATTCATCATGTGTATGCTACCGTGTCTATTTCATGTTGACATGTCCGTGCAACATAGGCACTTGCTAATCACAATGTCTACTCTGACAATTCCTACTAACAATTGCTTAAGCTCTCAAATATCAACTTTTTGTAGCTTTCAAATCAAAGACATAAAAATTAGAACATCCATCCAAGGTCCAATTTTGCTGCAAGATATATATAGATGGTTTACCCTGCGGTTAGAGCTTCTCACGTATCGATAACTTAATTGCAGCTATACAAAAATCAGGCTAAGTGTCTAGTGTTTACAGTAATATTGAGTTAGATATTTCTGATATGACTTCCTTAATATAACCACAAAAATAAAGGGAACCTAAAGATAGAATGTGATAAAATATTCTTACCTACTCTATGATGCACAAATTTCAAGTACGAAGCTTTTCATAAGAATTTCATAATCATACTTGAATATAATACCACAAAGATTTGATGCATAATTATATGGTAATTTGCAAATATACTCAACAATATTACTCTGGTAAGCTACTAGTAGTTGAAATTGTCGGATTTTGTTTAGTTTATGTATGCGCATGGATTATGCATGTGTGAGTTGTTTGGATTTGGTCGAACAAATAGTCTCACATCGGCTAGACGCGGGATGGTCTTGAGAATATAAGGATTTGAGTAACTCTACCTAAAAGGCTAGTCTTTTGGGATGGTATTCCGAGTCCTTCAAGTGGTATCAGAGCCATTCCTTGAACTTAGTCGTGTGTGTGGGTGATATTCGACGATATAGATCCCTCAATAACGCAAAGGCGCAATGGCCTGCCCACCCCACTGGCGCAAAAAGGCACAATAGGCCCCTGTGAAGCTAATGTGGGGCTCTCGAGAAATTTAGCAGTGTGCTCCTTTACAATGAGCGTGCCAGCTACCACGCGGTGTAGAGGAGTGACGGACTGCAATGCTTCACATAAGGCGTGTCGTAACCTCACACAGTGAAGAGTTAGATCTCGATGGAGCATTTGATCTTCCAGTGTGAAGATAGTTGAGCTTGCAGGGAGACTTTTTATTCGAGGGGGGATTGTTGGGATTTGGGTCGAACAAATAGTCCCACATCGGCTAGACGGGGGATGGTCTTTAAAGATTTGGGCAACTTCACCTAACAGACTAGTCTTTTTGGATGGTGCCCCGAGTCCTTCATGAGTATTATATATTTATAAGGGCTTTGTGTTAATGAAATCTACATGGTGAAATTTTAGTTATCATTGAATTAAGTTTGTTATTAAACCATGCATTTGATTCACCAAATACATCATTATTGTATACTCTTTGATAAATATCGTGCAACCCAATCCTTGTTTTGAAAATTTATAATTGAATTGAAATTGAATTGAGCTACCTCTTATTTGAATCTAAACCTAAATACTATGAAGAAGGGAAAAAAAACCCCATAAGTACGTGCAAGTGTGATATGTGTACAAGTTTATGCACGCCCACAAGTTATATAAAAAATATAGATACGAGGTGAAATAGATTTAGCAAGGAGTTCATTTATATTATGAGTAGATTTTCTGACTTTGTAATTGACTCTACCTTGAATAAATTAAGATATTTAAATGAATTTATACATATAAAAGCATGCTTTTGTGTGCTACACACATATGTATACATATATTTTGGTTACTAAACTTGTATAAACTAAGGATTCATCTAGTTAATTAAATTTAAAGACAATAAGAGAATTTTTGACATGGGGTGGTTGAGAATTAATTTGGGATTGATAACTTATGTACTAGGTGTCAAAGCAAGAGGAGATTGACTTGCCACCTCAACAATGAGATGCCCTCGTTAGCTAGAGTTATAAGCTTAAATTTCATTTAATTTCAGTTTTGTTTTCTTCTTCTCCTCTCCCACATGAGTTGTGGTCACCATCAAAGGAAAAGAAAGAAGGAAAGGGTCTTGTAAAATGAAAAAGTCTTCATAATAATGCTCTAAAATTCATAATTTTCTCCACTAAAAATTGGCACCAAAGATTGTGAGAGGTTGAGAGTGTTCATACCATTCGACATGATGAGACGCCTAAACAATTACCTCCACTATAAGCTTTCTACACAAGCTTCTTGAAGACCCCTTGCTTCAGCAACGATATCTGTACATGCAGCTACACCCAGTACGATCGGAATGGAGCTCTCATTCCACAATGTAGGAGCAGACATGATACTATCAACTTCAGTTGCTTCAGCATTTTGCACTCACACACTTTTGCACTCACAGAATGAGTGAAAACAGAAGAAAAAAGTCTTCTATTAGAGCGGTGGAATGATTAAAAGTAATTTGTACATTCGTCTTCAACACAAGCACTTGAATAATGAAAAAACAAATAGAGTAGGCACTCTCACTTAGACGCTACCATGCAATACTGACATCTTAACTAAAACATGACTTAGTACAAATATAAAAACAACCCTACTGACACTGATCTGGTAACCACCTTTTACGGACTAGGACACACTAAAATAGAACTTAACAACCAGATTGCTGAAATCACAGTAGATTTGCATCAACCTACAACACCTTATTCTCTCTCTCTTTTTTTTCTTTTTTTCTTTTCTTTCTTAATTGTTCCTGATCCCACATAAGAGGTTCCTCTTACGCCTGACCACGATACATCCTCGACAACTGCACCACAATCTCTTCTTCCTTTCGTCTTCTTCTTTTTCCATATAAGGTTCGTCTTGATCATGGGTTAAGTAGTCTCTTAGAGCCTATTTTAGGAGATTTGCCTCACTTGTCCAAGAGTTTGAGCTTTATTGTTCTTAAAAGATCATTATGTTTTCTTTCAACTTCATTAGGAAAACGAATTGTGTTGCTTGTCTATGCAAATGATATACTGATTATGATGATGGTGCTCAGGGATTATTAAGTTGAAATTGTATTTGCAACAGAGGTCTCAAACAAAGAATTTAGGATAGTTGCCACATTTTTTGGGCATTGAGGTAACAGAAGAAAGAGATCTTTCTCTCTCAATAGAAGTATGTACTAGACATGCCTTTAGAAGCTGGTATGTGGGGGCACGCACCAGTGGATTCGCCAATAGATGACAACTCTAAGTTGCTACCAGATCAAGGAGAAGTTTTAATAATCCAGGTGATATAGGTGGCTTGTAGGTTAGTTGAATTATCTTAAAGTGACTCGACTTGATATTGCATAACCACTTAGCGTGTTGAGTCACTTATTTGCTCCACGGACAAGTTTATTAAGATGTTATGATTCAAATACCTTTGTATTTGAAGCGTATCCCTGACAGAGAACTCTTGTATTCAGATTGTGGTCATGGATGTATAGTTGATTTTTCGGATGCAGATTGGGTAGGTTTACCAATTGGTAGACGGTGAACTACCAGTTATTGTATGTCTATTGAAGGAAATCTAATATCATGGAAGAGCAAGGAGTTATTGTGTGTTTATTGAAGGAAATCTAATATCATGGAAGAGCAAGAAGCAAGCTATGATTTCGAGATCTATTGTTAAGTCTGAATATCGAGCCTTTTCTAATACAATATGTGAATTGGTCTAGACACAGGATCTTTTGAGTATATAGATTTCCACAATAGTTAGTAGTATAATCATTTCAATTTAATATTACCTCCAAGAGATTGAAGAAGATAATGAGTTACATTTCCAACACACATTTTTGTAGCACACAGAGAAAGAAAGTTCATGGTAGGTATTAGTCAACTCTGATACCAAATAACCTAGTATGCACATATTAACGCTTCTTAGAATTTCACACGGACCAACTTATCTAGGGCTTAACTTGCCCTAGTTGACCAAATTCTTCTTAACACGTTGCACGTATATTTTCTGGTGTCTACCAACATCATTTGATTTGATAAAGCTTTTTCTAGTAAATTCTTGCAACCGAACATTCAGTTTTTCTATTACATTGTTGTCAACTGCGTGGAACTTCTCAAATAGTAGTCATCTCATAT
Organism: Agave tequilana; assembly: GCA_038442645.1. Classification (NCBI taxonomy): domain Eukaryota; kingdom Viridiplantae; phylum Streptophyta; class Magnoliopsida; order Asparagales; family Asparagaceae; genus Agave; species Agave tequilana. Next base: position 7,067 of record JAVJIF010028570.1, read on the forward strand.
ATTTCTTCAATATAAGTTTCACTTTAGGATCCGGGGTTAAACTGGGCAAGTTTCATGAAACACATAAAGAATTCATTAACCATTCAAAATCTTCTAGTTTCTTCTCCTTCATAAAATTCACCCACCACGCTGCTAGAGAAAATGATAGGATCCCTCTTTAATCTTGGGATCGTGAACTAAGAGTAAGTTCCTCTCTACATCATACCGTATTTCATTTATATTAGGTTCGCACTCCGGCTGATTTTTCACATTTATGGGTATATAAATCTCACTAATTCATTTCACAAAGTGGTTCCATATATTTATCATTCTTTCACTTTAGGAAGATGGCACAAAGGCTTTGCTTCTCTTCAAACAATAAGGTCACGAAGAAGGCCTTTTTGATCCTTCATATAGGTCATTACATTATGTATCCATTTTATTAGGAACGCCTACCACTTTCCTACCACTAGATTTACAATCTAGTCAACTATATGTGAGTTTAATTTTTAAAACTGTTCTTCAGCCATGGACTCTCTCTCGCAACCCCCCCCCCCCCCCCCCCCCCACCCACCAAACAACACAACAAAAAAAAAATAACATGGTTCACATGCATTCCATCCACTTAATATGAATACAACACTTGAACAACACAGTGTATATCTAGGTAAACACTGTTACAAATATCGAAAGAGATTTTAAACAAGCTATGGCTGGTGAATAAGTCCAACATCAAAACTTTGATGATTCCCTCATTGTCCCTTCATTTTTTTCCTTTTCCTCTGAGAGATGAGAATACCGAATATCTTATAAAGTTCGATCCTACTCATTTGATTTAATAACTATACTTTCTTAGGGTTCAAACATAAAATTTCCAATCTTTCTAGAAAGCAACGTAAAGTCACATCAATAATATATGTCTATAATTGTTCAGCTAAAACTGCAGATACTTTTGCTTACAGTAAACTGGCACCTATGCAAATAACATATCAATAACTCAATCACAGCTATAAAAAAAATGTATAAGTCTATTTGTCTATACATAATTGAATATGTGCCGAGTGGTAGTTGAAGTTGTGAATTTGTGAGGAAAATCACTCAGTAGAATGGATTGAAATGACATGAGACTTCAAAAGGGAGACATCTTGCACCAAGAGAAGTTGAATTCCCTTTCTCCTTGCTTGAGTTTAGCTAGTGAAGATGTGGAAATAAGTCTAATGGCCCGAGGGCAGGAAAAAAGAAATGAAAAATAATCGAAGCATGACTATTCTTATCTAAGACGCAAAGCTTTAACAGGGAAATTTCCATATAGTAAACCACAAAGTCAAATGAAAACTTTATCACGTAAGCGCTCGCTAATCACAATGATATGTAACGTGTCAGGGAAACTTTCTCCCTTATAGTGGGACAAGGTGATAGCGATTCACTCAATTTTTCTTTTTAATCACAACTCCAACAATTCCTACCAACAATTGCTAAAACTTTCAAAGATCAGCTTTTTATAATTTTCAAATCAAATCCATCCAAGGTCCAATTTTGTTGCAGGATACTTATGAATGGTTTACCCTGTAGTTAGAGCTTCTCACATATTTCATGACAGCAGTCAGAGTGGAATGGATTGAAAATGACATGAGACATCAAATGTAAGACATCTTGTACCAAGAGAAGTTGAGTTATTCTCCTTGCTGAATTTAACTAGTGAAGATGCAAGGAGAGTTGGTTTTATAAGTCTAATCTCCTCAGGGCCATTTGGTAGGAAAAAGAAAATGAAAAATAATCCAAGCATGGCTACTCTTATCTAAGACACAAAGCTTTAACAAGGAAATTTTGGTACAGTAAACCACAAAGGCAGATGAAAAATTTTTCACGTAATTGTAACAAGGTGATACTACGGACACCTTGAGTAACTTCCATTAACAAGAAGAAATTCCGTACCTGATAAACATACCCACAAAGTATAGCCCAAGTCACCAACAAAATGAAGCACACGTCCCCCGTCTCTGTCGACACCCAAATGAGGCCCAAAAAGCCAAGTGCGGGTTACTGCTCGACTGCACAAAAATGTGCATACAGTATCTGTGTTCATTATAACTCTTTTACTGATCAAGCAAGAGACACTCAAACTGTCAAAATAAAGAGTACCTGCCAATTGTGTTGACAACAGATTCTTTTTTCTCTCTATCCGCCCCGGTATCAAAACCATAGACATCATTACTACAGGAAGAGAAGTTAAATGTACGTCTCTTGCTCATCAAGAAAAGGGAGGATAAAAAATGGACCTGCATGAATGGAGAGTGTCAGAAAACCACATAACCCAAAAGCTTAAGATGCTAGGTTGAGTGTTAACAATGTACATTGAACAAACTTAATCTTGACGCCCTCCAGCATGAAAATGACATGCTTGGAAAGGCAGAATATGATGTTTGTTTTCAGGTAAAGTGGGTTTCTGACATGGTATTAGAGAAAACTTAACATTTGAACTCACCTCAAATTGAGCCAAGTAATGATAAGAACTGAAGCAAATAAGAGCCAGTGTGAGGATATGCTGTAGTAAAGCCTAACTGTTATATGAAACAAAAGATATTGGAAAGCATTCAAATAACCAATAGCTAGCAGAATCCAGAAAAGTTTAAAATGGTTCATGAGATGTCACAAGTCATGAGGCCCAGCATTTAGTTAAACGGATAACAAACTTCTTCAGGTAAATATGTAAAGAATGTAATCACGGAAACTGATATTAACAGCTGAAAACAAGGAGCAATAACACAAGCATCCGGTCCATGATTTAGCGACAAAATACCTAATTTTATATTTAGTGGCACTAACACTGCAGTTTTACGTTTAGCATCTTCATCATCTTATGCTCTACAATGATTACTTCCACATTCTAATATTGTAAATTTGTAAGATTCTAATAAGGGTAGGTCGTTCTTAAGATTGAAACTATTGTTATGCATGCATCTTGACATAGGGTTTCCCAACAAAAATTCAAGAGCCTCACAAGCTAGCAGGATGTCTATTGGAACTGCTCTAGTGTTTATCTTCTTCTTCTTCTTCTTCTTCTTCTTTGGTTGGGACATAAATCAGATCAAACATCAATGCATAAATGCAGAGAATCAAAGAACAATCCATTGTTAATGGCAACACAGAAGTTATCAGCGTACAATGGAGTAACAAAAAGGCACATAATTATAAAGAATCTCATTCTTCTAGTGATGTTATTAAGTTAAATTAGCTCTTTTTTGGGTACTGGCTATGATGCCACCAGCTGCTTGCCCTTGAAAAAAAAACCAGTGCCATTTATAAAATACACACACACAAAAAGGAATCGGGTTGATTAGCTGTTAGATTTCACTGCCACATCTGCTGATTTTAACTCGTGTATTCATTCAGAATACACACACACAAAAAGGAAATTTTGCTTTCGATACAAAGAGCATCTCCAGTGGTTGGCTACATTTTGCAGCCACCTTCAGAAAATATTCCATAAAATGATTAAAATAAAGGAGTTAAACTCCAACCACACCCCTTTATGCTTTCATGTTTTAGGGATTTCTTGACGTTTGAAACAATCATCATGGCATAGCATTTCTACATCATTCCGTCTCCACCGCAGAACACAATTTCGCCTCTGTGTATCCATTAATACTCTTCTTCAAACCTGCTGAAGATACCCGGTCAGTCTGAAAGACTAACTAAACTAGGATATACAAATATAACAGGAAACCCTTGAAACAATTCGATCACACACAAAGGAGTGGCGGCGGTAATCCCAAATCAAGACGATCGGCAGCACGTCTTGCTCTTTGGAATCACCTGAGCTGGCCCGGGGACGATAATCTTCTTGCCGGCCAGAGTCGGCGCACTGCCGTTGGTCTGGCCGTCGGAGGCTAGACTCTTCTTGTTCACGGTGTTGAAAATCTCCGTCAGCACGGCCATGAAGGCAGGCTCTACGTTGGTTGCCTCCAGAGCTGAAGTCTCGAGGAAGAAGAGGCCTTCCTTCTGCGCAAACTCTTTGGCGTCCTCGGTTGTCACAGCTCTCTGCTCTTCAAGGTCAGACTTGTTGCCAATCAGCATGATCACAATGTTTTTGTCAGCATGGCTTCGGAGCTCCTCCAGCCAACGTGGGATGTGATCAAAGCTCTGGCGCTTGGTTATGTCATACACCAGAAGAGCACCAACAGCACCTCGGTAATATGCACTAGTGACGGCCCGATACCTGATTGTTCAAGCAACGGATGGAGGAGGAAATGTTAGTATTGGATATCGTCTACAAAGAGCCGCAAAGTCTAGAGTGGAAAAATGTGAACTTAAAGCATTTGCATATGAGAGGCACCTGTGACAAAAATTCAAAGAAAAAGAACGAAGTAGACCAAAAAAAAATCCAAAGCAGTAACCCGTATGAATGGGATTTCGACATAAAGCCTATATTATATGACTAGCAAATATAACAAGACTTTTTTGAGAAAATGGATGTAAGAGTCAAACCACCTACTTTATATAAGATGTTAAAGTTTGGGAGGTTTCTGCCATGAGCATTAACTGGTTAAAAAATAGATGCTTCCAGAAACAAACTGATCACTGTAATGGCACAGAGCATCTAAATAAATGTAGGATGCAAATTATTTGTGGCAATACATCTTGAATGAAAATGATTGAAACTACTGCAATTGAAAATTCTAGAAGATCTAATTAACTCGCCACAATTGACAACAATATCTAAAGCATCATAATTTACAGGGGAAACTTTGAATCACCAATCTTGTTTCTAACGTTTTTTAAATCACCAATCTTGTTTCTAACGTTTTGTTTAAAAAGAAGGTAGATGCATGTTTTTTCACCCCAGATTTTCCCTCTGCAGTACCGGAGCAAAATTGTGTTGTGTTTGTGTGTGTTGTCTGCTCTGTGTGTGTGTGT
>JAVJIF010028571.1:0-61423 GCA_038442645.1 Agave tequilana
CGTACTTAGTTGCGTGTTCAGTTTTTCGATCGTATTTTTCGATTACTTCTTGTATTTGACCGATTTCAGTTTTAAAAGTCATTTTCCAATATTATATATTTTCTATGATTTTCTGGAATTTTCCTGAATTTAATTAAATATTTTCAAAACCGGTGTCGACCAGTACCGCTGATCGATTCTCGGATTTTTAATTCACAAACAGTTAGGAATTTCTAGAAGGTCCTTTAGACTTTATTTCTTAGAATCATATTTTCTATCTAAATACTTTTTCTGGAAATTTTATGAATTTATGAAAGTTCCAACGGAGTCGGTAGATAACTGATCCGGGATTTTTAGTTTTAAAACTATAAATTATTTCTTCAAACGAATTTCACCATGAGTCTTAAAATGTTATTCTTGATTTTTAGTAAAATTTCGGGTCGTTCCGAAATACTTGAATTTCGGACGATTCCGGTATTTTCCAAAATTCCATTTTCCAATTTTCCAATAATTCCAATTTTCCACATAATCCCACTCACTTTCACCTAATCCTTTTTAAATCCCACTCATTCTCTCTCTCCCCCATGGCCGGCAAAGTGGCCAAGTGAGGGACACCTCACCCTCCCCATATTTGCACAAAACCCCTCTCAATTACACTATTTGCAACTCCTTTATAAAATCTAACACCTATATAAACAATCTCTTTACATTTCTTTCCTTTTCTTCATTTCACCTAAGTGTTAGCCCTCACCAAGAGATCTCTCCTCCTTCTCAACCTCAACCCTAGCTCCAAGAACACACCTCAAGGACTTCATCTCCACCTCAAGCAACCACCTTGGACCTTGGATCATAGCCTTCTTCGCCACCGAAGATCACCTTGGCGCCATTCGTCGTCAACGACTCTTTTGACCGCATAAAACGCCGATTGATCACTCCTAGTGAGTATTTTTACTCACCAAGACATGTGAATTTCCTAGTATACTTGTATCCCCACTTCTTGTACACTTGTGCCTCCAAAATCAGGTTTTTGACCTTCAAATTCGACCAGCAAATTCTGTTCTGTACGCTACTTACAGACCCGGATTAGTCGACTTGACCTAGGTATTAGTCGACTAACTCTTCTAGTTGAACCTTAACCTGTTTCTGAAACACAGTTTTAGTCGACTTACCCTGATCATTAGTCGACTAACCCTTTCTGGAAATAAACCTCAACCCTCTGGAAATCACTGTTAGTCGACTACACAATCCTCCCTAGTCGACTAACCTTACTTGAACCAGAAACCCAACTCTCGGCCCTAGTCGACTTATCCTATTTATTAGTCGACTATAGACTACTAGTCGACTAACCCTTCTCACCTTAGTCGACTCCTGAAACAAACTTAACTCTCTGTATCCCAGTTCTAGTCGACTTAGCTTGACTGTTAGTCGACTTGCGTGTCTGTTAGTCGACTACTCTTTTACCTAGTCGACTAACTTTCCCTGAAACAGAATATCAACTCTCTGGAACCCAGTTTTAGTCGACTAATCCAGACTGTTAGTCGACTTAAGACCCCTACCAGTCGACTACACCTTCCACCTAGTCGACTAATTTAAGCTGTTTATTATAGTTGATTTCTTTTCTAAATTTGGATCTTACCCTGATACATGTGTATTATATTATGCTTGTTCATGCTTCATAACTGATACTACTTGACCTATTACTGGATGGATGTTATCTCTTGTAACTTCATGACTTGTTATTACATATTCTCGTTTCATGACATGTTAAATAGTGAATATCACCACTTATCATGCCATCTCTTGAACCAAGCATGATGCATTCAACTTTTGTATAAAATGGACCAACTTACATTGGGTCAGGGGGAAACATGCGGATATCGATATGTGTTCGTGTTTACAGTGGCATTAGGTATATTGTACAATTATATTCCGGTCTAACCTGAGGGCCTCCAGGAGACCGAGGGGAGTGCTTGCTCCCTCTTCCTGAGTACTATCATTATAAGGGCATATATAAGTCCCTCCTGAATAGCCTAGCGGCTGGCTTCCGTCACCAAGCAACGGAACAATCCTGGACCGTTATCCCGGGCATGTACGGGGTCCACTGTAAACATAGTTCGTCGATACCCCCGCTGTTTCCAATAACAACCTTGTATTACTAGGATATGGATCTATGTGCGCTGGGACGCTGGGTCACATAGTTAGATATCACAGTAAGACAAGTAATAATAATAATAGACTTTAACTATGTATCCATTTCATCCTGATTATAGTTCTTTATGCTTTCATTACTTGTTGGTTTATATTCATTATGCTGTTCCGTCCTTATTATTCATATCTCTTAGCCACTTGGCTATAACCTGTTCATTTTCGGGAGGTCCTGACTCCCTTGGATTTGTATGTTCAGGTTCTGAAGCTTGGATCGAAGTGGAGCCATCCACAGAAGATCGAGCTTTCTTTAGCGAGCAGGCTGATTAGCTCCAGTCCTTGCGCCAGATCTTTCTTTTTGACTCACGGGATCTTCATCCTACTCGTGAGCATTTTGTGTTTATGTTGTATCTTTTGCTTTTGGACTTAGTTGTGATAAAAGATACATGTAATGTGTAATATTTTATCATATCTTGTGATGACTTGTACTTGTACTTTTATGTTGGCATATGTATGGAAATCACGCTTTGTCGTGCACTCTGATCCTTGTTGTACTTTTATGCTTAGCGTGTATACGTGGGGGCACCTTTTGACCTGCGTATATACGTCGCAGTGACGTCCCCGTATCTGTGGAATCGGGGCGTTACAGGTTGGTATCAGAGCTTAGGCTCTCACACCTAAAGTACAATCAAGCAGCAAATTCTAGTAATTTGCTGATGCCAACTACAATGTACAAAGTTATCCAGTCCTTCTTGATTCCTTCCCTTGTGTCCCTTGTGTCCTAAACTCCTTCCATTTTTCCAATTTCAGTTATCTTTTCCCAATTCGGTATGGAGAGAAGGACGGGTAGAAACAACTCTGGGCAAGCATCGAATGGACCCACTGGAGAGAATGTGGATATTCTGAGGGTCATTCAGACGATGATGGAGAACCAGCAGCAGCAGACGGAACTCCTCCGGCAAGAATTGGCAGCTCCAAAGGAACAGAGGCCAGGAAATGTTTCAGACTTCAGGCGGCTGCAACCAGCCATATTCACGGGTGAAGAGAAGCCCTTGGATGCTGAGCAATGGCTGACAGACACCTCAGACTTACTGAATGCAGCTCGAGTTCCACAGGAGAATCAAGTGGAGGTTGCTAAGATTCAACTGAAGGATATAGCCAGAACTTGGTGGCTTGCTGAGGAGGCCAGATTGGAGAAGCCTGTCACCTGGGACACATTCTCCAAGAGCTTTTATAGCAGATTCTTCCCCGCCACTGCTCAGAAGGACATGGAAGAGCAGTTCATCAGACTTCAGCAAGGGAATAGGTCCGTGGATGAGTATGCCGCGGAATTTCTCAGGCTTAGCCGCTTTGCTCCGTACATGGTAACTGATGAGGAGAAGCGGGCTAGCAGATTTCAGCAGGGCTTGCAGATGGATATTCAGGTCTTCTTGATGCCCAGCAGCTGAAGACTTATTCTGAAGTTCTCACCATAGCTCGAGAGGTAGAGCGTGGACTGGAGAAGAAGCAAGAGAACCAGATGAGGAACCAGGCCATGAAGAGGCCATTTCCACCTATGGGGAGAGGAGGCCCTTACAGAGCAGCAAAGGTTCAGGCTATGAGGCAACCATTCAGACCAGCTCCTTACCAGACGGCCCAACCATTTTCCTTCTGCAGTTATTGTCAGAAACCAGGTCACATTCGACAGAATTGCCGTAGGGCAAATGGATTATGCTTGGTGTGTGGTTCCCGGGACCATTCTATAGAAACCTGTCCACACAAGAGAATGGGGGTAGCCGGCCAAGCTTTGCCAGCACTGCAGGGACCGAATGGACAGAGGGCACTTCCAGGGCCACAGGGACAGAGGAATCAGGGACCGATGATCAGGAGAGTTCCTCCCCCTCCTCCACAGCAAGCTATTCGCCCAGTCCAGAGAGGAGCTAGGACTGCTGCAGGGCGTGGAAGGGGTCAAGCCTTCAATTTGACAGAAGTAGAGGCTGAGACTTCTAAGGAGGTGATAACAGGTAATATCAGGGTGCATTCTAAACCTGTTTTAGCCCTCTTCGATTCAGGTGCTTCATATTGTTTTATCTCAGATCATTTTGTGGCATTGCATTCCATACCTGTTAGATCTTTAGACCACAAATGGGAGATTAGTACAGGGAATGGAGTAGTCATGTCTTCTAGAGTTTGTGCTGACTGTCCAGTAGAACTTTGTGATAAGACCTTGGCCATAGATATGCTCGTACTAGACACCAAGGGGTACGACGTAATCTTAGGCATGACCTGGCTCAGTCAGTACTATGCAGTTATTGACTGTAGGGAGAAGAAGATTATTTTCAGGATCCCTCGTCAACGGAATTCCAATTCAGTGGAGAAGTGAAGTCTACTAAGAGGAAGACTCGGTTGACTACTTCGGAGGTTCAGAAGGGAGTACCGGTGTGGGATGAATTTCCAGGAGTCTTTGCTGAGATCTCAGGACTGCCACCTGAAAGGATGATTGAGTTCTCTATTGAGACTGTGCCTGGAGTGGCTCCTATATCCAAGGCTCCGTACAGGATGGCACCTGCAGAGTTAGAGATTCTGAAGAAGCAGCTGCAGGAATACTCTGATAAGGGGTTGATTCGGCCAAGTACTTCACCATGGGGAGCTCCAGTACTATTGGCGAATAAGAAGGATGGTGGTAAAAGACTTTGTATTGATTATAGAGAATTGAACAAGGTTACCATCAAGAACAAGTATCCCTTACCAAGGATTGATGATCTGTTTGATCAGCTTCACGGAGCCCGAGTATTCTCTAAACTAGATTTACAGTCGGGTTACCATCAGCTTAGGGTGAGGAAAGAGGATATTCCGAAGACGGCATTCAGGACCCGTTATGGCCACTATGAGTTTCTAGTTATGCCTTTCGGAGTCACCAATGCCCCTTCAGTTTTCATGGATTTGATGAACCGAGTGTTCTCGCCCTACTTGGATCAGTTTGTTGTTGTTTTTATAGATGATATCTTGATCTATTCAAAGGACAACAAGGAGCATGCAGAGCACTTGAGGATTGTATTGCAGACTCTCCAGCAGGAGCAGCTTCATGTGAAGAGGAGCAAGTGTGACTTTTGGTTGGACAGTATAGCCTTCCTTGGGCACATAGTTTCAGCGGAAGGAATTTCAGTTGATCCTAGCAAAGTCCAGGCAGTGAGGGACTGGCCAATTCCAAGGACGGTGACTGAGATTAAGAGTTTTCTGGGACTAGCCGGATATTACCGACGCTTTGTCCAAGATTTCTCTAGGATTGCAGCTCCGTTAACCCAGCTCACCCGGAAAGGAGAAAGGTACATATGGACAGAGGAATGTACTGCAGCTTTTGAGCAACTGAAGCAGAGACTCATTTCTGCTCCAATCTTGAGGACTCCCTCAGGAAGAGGAGGGATGGTCATCTTCAGTGATGCATCAGGAAAAGGCCTGGGATGTGTACTTATGCAACATGATCATGTCATAGCTTATGCATCCAGGCAACTGAAGACTCATGAGCGGAATTACCCAACTCATGACTTGGAGCTAGCAGCTGTGATATTTGCCCTGAAGATCTGGAGGCATTATCTTCTGGGAGATAAGGTGTGATATACACGGATCACAAGAGCCTCAAGTATATTTTCTCACAGAAGGAGTTGAACATGAGGCAGAGGCGGTGGCTGGAGCTGATGGCGGACTATGATATTGACTTGCAATATCATCCAGGCAAGGTCAATACAGTACCGGATGCACTGAGCAGGAAGCCAGAGTATAGAGTGCTTGTCCAACTTACTCAGCAGAAGGAATTGATTCAAGACATCATCATATTGGACTTGATGTTGGTGCAAGAAGCTGATAAGGCGGGACAGTTCATGACCATGCAGATTCAGTCAGCATTGATAGATGAGATCAAGGAAGCTCAGAAGGAAGACCCCAGATTGCAGCAATTCCGAGCTCAGGTAGAGGCTGGATTGAGGACTGATATCAGTATTCATCCGGATGGTGCCTTATACTTTGGTAGCAGGATTTGTGTTCCCCAAGGAGAAGTTTGGCAGAAGATTTTAGCAGAAGCACACAGTTCAGCTTATTCCATACACCCAGGGGGAACCAAGATGTATCAAGACTTGAAGAAGCAGTTTTGGTGGAATGCTATGAAGAGGGAGATAGCCCAGTATGTTGCCAAGTGCTTGGTTTGTCAGCAGATAAAGATAGAGCATCAGAGGACAGCTGGACTTCTACAACCTTTACCGATACCTGAGTGGAAGTGGGAGCACATCACCATGGATTTTGTCACGGCATTGCCTCGCAGTCCTAAAGGTAATAATGCGGTGTGGGTAATCATCGATCGCCTCACCAATCAGCTCACTTCATACCATTCAGGGTGGGTCAGTCAACAGAGGTTCTGGCGGACAAGTACATGAAGGAGATAGTTCGTCTGCATGGAGTTCCAGTTAGTATTGTATCAGACAGAGACACCAGATTCAGATCTCATTTCTGGGAGAGCCTCCAAGAAAGTCTAGGGACTCGTCTGAAATTCAGTACATCATATCATCCTCAGACAGACGGACAATCTGAGAGGACTATCCAGATTCTTGAAGATATGTTGCGGGCTTGTATGATTGAATTCCAGGGATCATGGGAAGACCATCTTCACTTGGCTGAATTTTCTTATAATAACAGCTATCAGGCAAGTATCAAGATGGCACCTTTTGAAGCATTGTATGGAAGGAAGTGCAGGTCGCCGATTTGTTGATATGAAGTCGGTGAGAGGAGACTTTTGGGACCAGAGATCCTGATTCAGACAACAGATAAAGTCAGGATTATCAGAGATCACCTCAGGGCAGCGCAGAGTCGGCAGAAGAGTTGGGCAGACACACTGAGAAGGCCATTGGAATTCCAGGCAGGGGATCATGTGTTTTTGAAGATATCACCTACCAAGGGAGTAATCCGGTTCGGTACTCGTGGAAAGCTTAGTCCAAGATACATCGGCCCATTCGAGATCTTGGACCGAGTGGGAGAGGTGTCTTACAGGTTGGCGTTACCGCCATCTTTGGACGGAGTTCACAATGTATTCCACGTATCTCAGCTGAGGAAGTATGTGAAGGATGATAGTCATATTCTGGATCACTCCGAACTGGAACTACAGCCGGATTTGTCATACCAAGAGCAACCGATGGCCATTTTGGACAGAAGTGTCAAGACATTGAAGAATAAAGCCATACCATTAGTGTTGGTATCTTGGAACAGACATGCCCCTGGAGAAGCCACATGGGAACGAGAGGATGTTGTCCGTGAGCGTTACCCTCAACTCTTAACTTCTTGATTTGGTAAAACTCCTTCCTTCTATTCCTTTCTACTGTTATCTTTCTTATCATCCTTATCTATCTGTTATCCTTCTTTGTTGTTACCTTTCACCTTATGAAATTTCGAGGACGAAATTTTTGTAAGGTGGATGGATTGTAATACCCCGTTCCCGGAATACGTACTTAGTTGCGTGTTCAGTTTTTCGATCGTATTTTTCGGTTTACTTCCTGTATTTGACCGATTTCAGTTTTAAAAGTCATTTTCCAATATTATATATTTTCTATGATTTTCTGGAATTTTCCTGAATTTAATTAAATATTTCAAAACCGGTGTCGACCAGTACCGCTGATCGATTCTCGGATTTTTAATTCACAAACAGTTAAGAATTTCTAGAAGGTCCTTTAGACTTTATTTCTTAGAATCATATTTTCTATCTAAATACTTTTTCTGGGAATTTTATGAATTTATGAAAGTTCCAACGGAGTCGGTAGATAACTGATTCCGGGATTTTTAGTTTTAAAACTATAAATTATTTCTTCAAACGAATTTCACCATGAGTCTTAAAATGTTATTCTTGATTTTTAGTAAAATTTTCGGGTCGTTCCGAGATACTTGAATTTCGGACGATTCCGGTATTTTCCAAAATTCCATTTTCCAATTTTCCAATAATTCCAATTTTCCACATAATCCCACTCACTTTCACCTAATCCTTTTTAAATCCCACTCATTCTCTCTCTCCCCCATGGCCGGCCAAGTGGCCAAGTGAGGGACACCTCACCCTTCCCATATTTGCACAAAACCCCCTCTCAATTACACTATTTGCAACTCCTTTACAAAATCTAACACCTATATAAACAATCTCTTTACATTTCTTTTCCTTTTTCTTCATTTCACCTAAGTGTTAGCCCTCACCAAGAGATCTCTCCTCCTTCTCAACCTCAACCCTAGCTCCAAGAACCACCTCAAGGACTTCATCTCACCTCAAGCAACCACCTTGGACCTTGGATCATAGCCTTCTTTGCCACCGAAGATCACCTTGGCGCCATTCGTCGTCAACGACTCTTCGACCGCATAAAACGCCGATTGGTCACTCCTAGTGAGTATTTTTACTCACCAAGACATGTGAATTTCCTAGTATACTTGTATCCCCACTTCTTGTACACTTGTGCCTCCAAAATCAGGTTTTTGACCTTCAAATTCGACCAGCAAATTCTGTTCTGTACGCTACTTACAGACCCGGATTAGTCGACTTGACCTAGGTATTAGTCGACTAACCCTTCTAGTTGAACCTTAACCTGTTTCTGAAACACAGTTTTAGTCGACTTACCCTGATCATTAGTCGACTAACCCTTTCTGGAAATAAACCTCAACCCTCTGGAAATCACTGTTAGTCGACTACACATTCCTCCCTAGTCGACTAACCTTACTTGAACCAGAAACCCAACTCTCGGCCCTAGTCGACTTATCCTATTTATTAGTCGACTATAGACTACTAGTCGACTAACCCTTCTCACCTTAGTCGACTCCTGAAACAAACTTAACTCTCTGTATCCCAGTTCTAATCAACTTAGCTTGACTGTTAGTCGACTTGCGTGTCTGTTAGTCGACTACCCTTTTTACCTAGTCGACTAACTTTCCCTGAAACAGAATATCAACTCTCTGGAACCCAGTTTTAGTCGACTAATCCAGACTGTTAGTCGACTTAAGACCCCTACCAGTCGACTACACCTTCCACCTAGTCGACTAATTTAAGCTGTTTATTATAGTTGATTTCTTTTCTAAATTTGGATCTTACCCTGATACATGTGTATTATATTATGCTTGTTCATGCTTCATAACTGATACTACTTGACCTATTACTGGATGGATGTTATCTCTTGTAACTTCATGACTTGTTATTACATATTCTCGTTTCATGACATGTTAAATAGTGAATATCACCACTTATCATGCCATCTCTTGAACCAAGCATGATGCATTCAACTTTTGTATAAAATGGACCAACTTACATTGGGTCAGGGGGAAACATGCGGATATCGATATGTGTTCGTGTTTACAGTGGCATTAGGTATATTGTACAATTATATTCCGGTCTAACCTGAGGGCCTCCAGGAGACCGAGGGGAGTGCTTGCTCCCTCTTCCTGAGTACTATCATGATAAGGGCATATATAAGTCCCTTCTGAATAGCCTAGCGGCTGGCTTCCGTCACCAAGCAACGGAACAATCCTGGACCGTTATCCCGGGCATGTACGGGGTCCACTGTAAACATAGTTCGTCGATACCCCCGCTGTTTCCAATAACAACCTTGTATTACTAGGATATGGATCTATGTGCGCTGGGACGCTGGGTCACATAGCTAGATATCACAGTAAGACAAGTAATAATAATAATAGACTTTAACTATGTATCCATTTCATCCTGATTATAGTTCTTTATGCTTTCATTACTTGTTGGTTTATATTCATTATGCTGTTCCGTCCTTATTATTCATATCTCTTAGCCACTTGGCTATAACCTGTTCATTTTCGGGAGGTCCTGACTCCCTTGGATTTGTATGTTCAGGTTCCGAAGCTTGGATCGAAGTGGAGCCATCCACAGAAGATCGAGCTTTCTTTAGCGAGCAGGCTGATTAGCTCCAGTCCTTGCGCCAGATCTTTCTTTTTGACTCACGGGATCTTCATCCTACTCGTGAGCATTTTGTGTTTATGTTGTATCTTTTGCTTTTGGACTTAGTTGTGATAAAAGATACATGTAATGTGTAATATTTTATCATATCTTGTGATGACTTGTACTTGTACTTTTATGTTGGCATATGTATGGAAATCACGCTTTGTCGTGCACTCTGATCCTTGTTGTACTTTTATGCTTAGCGTGTATACGTGGGGGCACCTTTTGACCTGCGTATATACGTCGCAGTGACGTCCCCGTATCTGTGGAATCGGGGCGTTACATTGGGATTCGAAAAGCGAGTCCGAGGAAGAGGCGGATATAGCGAATATGTGTTCATGGCAAACACACCAAAGGTAACCCCTCAACCTCTTGATGATGAAGATGATGAATAAGTAAAGAAGTTCTTGTTCATGTCTTTGTTGAACTTTCAGAAACCTATGATAATAAAAAGATTGAATGCTCTAAATTGGAAAAGGAAGTTGCTTTCTTAAGAATCAACTTGCTATTATTTCTAAAGAAAAGATGAAATTTCTTCAACTCTCATTTCTACCCAAAATGAATTTAGTGCTTACAAAGTTGCTTGTAAAGCAAAATTTCTTAAGATTGATGAAAAAGAAATTTCTTCTTAAAAACTAGAATTGTTATTTTTGAAAAGACTTTAAAGGATTGTGCTTTTAACACTAAGAAACTTGAAGAAATGTTTTCTAAAAAGCACACCTCTCATGCTAAAGATTCACATGTTAAGATTCCTCATGCTCACACTACACATAACACTTCTCATGCTAAATCTTTTCATACTCACAATTCTCATGCTCACAAATCACACACTCACTATGCTTTTAATTATGGTAGAGTGTATAGATGCACATATTGTGGTAAGAATGGACATTTGGCTAAATTTTGTTATGACCAAGTAAATAGATCAAATAATCTTATTTGGGTTCATGGAACTAACTCTTTAGGACCCAAGAAAATGTGGGTACCAAAATCAAGTCCTAAATTATTTGATGTAGGTACACACCAGGCTCCAAGACGTAGGGAGCGGTGGTATCTTGATAGTGGTTGTTCAAGACACATGACGTGGGACATCAATAACTTTACAATCCTATCAAGGTACGTGGAAGATGGCTCCGTCACCTTCGGGGATGACTCCAAAGGCACTATCATCGGTATAGGTAACATTCAAATTGGTGCATCTCCCATTATAGAAAATGTTGTACTTGTTGATGGTTTGAAGCATAATTTGCTTAGCATTAGTCAATTTTGTGACCGTGGACTTAAGGTTGTTTTTGATGATTCTTCTTGCAAAATCTTTGATGTTAAAACCAATGATTGTATTCTCACCGGTTTTCGTGATGATAATGTTTATATCATTGACATGCTTAATGTGGAATATTCTACTAAATGCTTAAATGCTTTTGATGAAATTCTTGGCTTGGCATAGAAGATTAGGACATGCATCTTTTGACCATCTTTCTAGGATTAATTCAAAGGAATTGGTGAAAGGTATTCCTTGCTTGAAGTTTGAGAAAGACCGCATTTGTGGTGCGTGCCAACTTGGGAAACAAACCAAGTCTTCCTTCAAACCAATCAAGGATATCATGTCAACTAGGCCTTTAGAATTAATTCATATGGATCTTTTTGGACCTACTAAAACTAAGAGCTTAAATGGTAGTAGATTTGCATTTATTTTAGTTGATGATTTTTCCCGTTTCACTTGGGTTTTCTTCTTGGAACACAAAGATCAAACTTTCTCTCATTTTAAGATTTTTCGAAAAAGAGTTGAAAAAGAAAAGGGTTTTTCGATTTTGAGAATAAGGAGTGATAGAGGTGGTGAGTTTGTTAAACAACTCTTCATGACTTATTGTGATGAAAAGGAATTAAGCATGAAATGTCTTGTCCTAGAACTCCACAACAAAATGGAGTTGTAGAAAGGAAGAATAGAACACTTCAAGAGATGGCTAGGACAATGATAAGTGAATATGACCTCCCTCAATATCTATGGGCCGAGGCCGTAAACACCGCATGCTATATATCAAATCGTATTTATTTATGTAAAAATTCTTCCAAAACATCTTTTGAAATGTATCATTCTAGAAAACCTAATGTTGCATATTTCAAAGTTTTTGGATGCAAGTGTTTTGTTTTGAATACTAAAGATAACTTGGGTAAATTTGATGCTAAGGCTTATGAAGCAATTTTTGTTGGATATTCTACAACTAGTAAAGCTTATAGAGTATTCAATAGATCTTCACTTACCATTGAAGAATCCATGCATGTTAAATTTGAAGAATCTAATGTGTTTGTTGAGAATGTTGTAGAGATTGAACCATTAGGTGATAACATGGAGAGACTATCCTTGAAGGACTCACCCGCTCAAGAAGAAAAGCTAGAATCAATTGGTGATGTTCAAGAGAATAAAGAGGAAAGCTCTCTACCGCTTCCTAAAGCTTGGAGATACGCTACAAATCATCCCAAGGAGCTCATCTTAGGTGATGCATCTAAAGGGGTAACAACTCGCTCCAAACTCCATGACCTATGTGGTAACTTTGCTTTCATTTCTCATTTTGAACCCAAAAGCATCCTCGAAGCCGAGGCGGACTCATATTGGTTGCTAGCCATGCAAGAGGAACTCAATCAATTTGAGCGCAACCAAGTTTGGCACCTTGTTCCTAGGCCCCACGATAGACCAATAATTGGTACTAAGTGGATCTTTAGGAATAAGATGGATGAGTCCGGAAATGTGATTAGGAATAAGGCTAGGTTAGTGGCCCAAGGTTACACTCAAGTTGAGGGAATTGACTTTGAGGAGACCTTTGCACCCGTAGCACGGCTTGAAGCCATACGGATGATACTAGCTTTTGCATCTTTCAAAAATTTTAAACTTTTTCAAATGGATGTGAAAAGTGCATTTTTGAATGGTTTTATAAATGAAGAAGTTTATGTTGCTCAACCTCCCGGTTTTGTTGATCATGTTCATCCCGATTTTGTTTTTAAACTTGATAAAGCTTTGTATGGATTGAAACAAGCTCCAAGAGCTTGGTTGAAAGGCTTTCTAGTTTTCTCATTTCAAATGATTTTATTAAAGGCAAAGTAGATACAATTGTTAGCCCAAATGCCTTCCACTCTAGTTTTGATGATGATTAACTCATGTAGTTATGTGTACTAAAAATCTTGTGATTTTAGTTTCAGATCATTAACCAAGATATTAGTTGGTGTTTAGCTTCAACAAGATGATTTGGAAGCTTGCACATGTTGATTCAAGAGCCCGCGCATCAAAGATATATATAGCACTTGCCCGGTGAATCAAGAGTTTTTGGATCGAGCCGACTTGGAGATTGCGCTCTAGCTTGGAGTTTGCGCTCTACAAGAAGACTTAGGTATCCATAATTTTAGTTTGGGTTTAGATCCTAATTGTAAAGATTAGTATAGTATGATAAGCTCAAGTTCACAACACACACGTTTCATGTTTTGGTTTTCGTTTTAGGTTTAACCGATCTTGGTTTTCATGAATAGATTTTATATCAAAACAAGTTTACATGGTTTATGTATATTAGATTTGTTCTATATACATGCATGTTTCAATTGTTTAAACAAACTTAGTTTGATAATCTACTTCATGAGTTTTATGTTTTGATATTTATAACAAAACATATTTTTGGACTTAATGACAAAAATCATGATATATACATGTTTCATGTATATTGGATTTCTATCCATATGCATCATGCTTCAAAATGTTTAAATATCATAGTTTTGTATTATGGATGAGTTTTGGACAAAAGGTATTCTCTATTCAAGATTCCAAGTTTTAGAAAATACAAGTTTTGGTTTTTGGTAAAAATAATATGCTACAAAAATAGTTCATGTTGATTGATATTTGAGCTAAACTTTTTATCACAAGTTTATATATCAATGCAAAATGCAAAAACTATTTTTGGGAATTTTTACAAGAGTTAAAAGATTTATTGGAATATTTTTTACCTCAGTTTTCTGACCTATTTGCTGCCTGCCAGGCAAGGTCGGTCGACCGCACGGTCGACCGCACCAAGTAGCCAGTCGACCGGGCGGTCGACCGACGTGCACAGAAATGTGCACGCTGGCTACAGCCTTGGCCGGTCGACCGACTGAGAGCAGTCTGCTCTTGGTTTGTTTGGGTCGACCGGGCGGTCGACCGGGTGTTGCAACGTTCAAAAATTTGAACGTTGGGCGGTCGACCGGCCGGTCGACCGACAGGCTATTTCTGGCCGTTTGAACTGTCAACGGCTAGTTTCCTAAATGGGCTATAAATACCCCATTTGAGAGAGATTTTTTAACAAGAATTTTTGTGCGAATTTTTCATACTCTCTGGTGTTTTTGCTGCAATTAAAAGAAGTTTTTGAACTCATATTGAACAATCTATTTTGAGGTTTTTGTTAGGGTTTGGAAAATCAAAGAAGAGGTTTTTGGGAAAAGCTTTTGATTGAACTTCACCATCTTGATTTTTATTGTTTTCCCAAGGATTTTTCTTTGTGATTTTGATTTTCATTCCATTGGTTTTCTCCACACTTGAGCTAAAATCTACTATCTTCTCTATAGGATTTTGTGTGGGAAAAAGAGATTGTTTTGTGGTGTTGGTTGAAACCACTAAGTTGTAAACCCTATCTTAGCTTGGCTTTGTGCCTTTCCCTCATTGTGTTGAGGAAGTTTGGCTATTGAGTTGTATCCCTCAAGGTTGTGAGGTGATCCTTGTATTGGTTTGTGTGAATCCCTCAAGGTGTGAGGTGATTGTTGGTGACTTGCTGTTTTTGCCTCAAGTGGAGGTTGTGGTGTACTCCTGTGGAGTGGGTACTACTTGTAAGGGTTCTAGGTGAACGAGCTAGTGGAAATCCTTCGTGTGTCGAAGGCGGGGATGTAGAGCTGGGTGCTCGAACCTCGAGAACATATCTTGGTGTTTGCGTTTGATCTATTGGCTCTATCTCCTCTCTTTACTTTGTGCCTTGCATTTCTATTCATATTGTACATCATATTTGCTTGGCTTGGTTGTGTGTGCATCACTTGTTGATCACACTTGAGTGCTTATTGCTTTAAGTTTTTAAATTCCACATTTAGTTTCATTGATTAGCATTGTCACCTATTCACCCCCCCTCTAGGTGACTTTTCAATTGGTATCAGAGCTAGCGCTCCTGATATTTAGGTTTAACCACCTAGGAGTGAGATCTTGGTTTGCTAATCTTCATTTGCATTTTCATTTGCACACATTTAGGTTGCACTTATGGCTAGCCCTCCTATGTTTGATCATTTTAGACTTGATGCTTGGAAGGCTAATATGACTAAACATTTAAAAGACCTAGGACATCTAGTTTATCAAGCCATCACTATAGAAACCCTCCCTAATAGTAGCAAGCATAAGAAGGCCAATGCATTAGCACTTAGGGCACTTAGAGCATCTTTAAATGAACATTTATTACATGTTTTTGATCGTTATGATTCGGCTTTTGCAGTTTGGAGCATCTTGACTTCTCCCGAGCTTCCAAGGATTATCAACAAGATGAGGAGATCTAAGAGAGAAAAGTCCGAAGAGCAATGCCTCATGGTCCAAGGGAAGAACTCCCTTGAGGTACAATCGGATTCTCAAATAGATGATAGCTCTAGTTCCTATTGTCATGGATGTTTTGAAGTTCAAACTTTAAATATGGAACTTGTTCAAAAGCTTGAGAATTTGTTAGAAGAACATGATTTGTTGAAAGATGATAATCTTGTTTTGAAAAATGAATTAAAGGATTTATGCTCTAATTTTGAATTGATGTTGCAAGAGAAGGAAGAGATTGCAAGTGAATGTGACTCACTTAAATCTCAACTCGAACTTGCTTTAAAGGAAAATGAATTTTTGAAAAACAAAAATGATTGTGATGATGTTGTAAAGCACAATGAGATTTTATCTTCAAAATTGGATTTTACTTTTAAAGAAAATCTCACTTTGAAAAATGATATTAATGCAATTACAAAAGAATTGGATTTGGTTTTGATTAAAAATAAATCTTTACAAAATGAGATTGATATTCATGTTTGTCATGCTAGTGTAGCTTCTTGTTCTAGTACACCTATTGCATGCTCCACTTTATCTTCTAGAATTGAAAATGATATTAATAATTTGAAGAAAAGTGTTGAATGTTTGGGCTCCACTTTGAGCCATTGTGCCATGAACCACACTCGTTTGGAATCCTTGATTCGCAAGAAACAAGTTCCAACTATGCATGGACACCCATCACGGCATACACATGCTTTTCATGATCATCACCATCATATGTATGCTCACGTGTACACATGTACACACTGTGGTCGAAAAGGCCACCTTGCTAGATTTTGTTATGATCGCATTTATCATGAAAATTTAGCAACTAATTTTGTTTGGGTTAGAAAAGACACTAACCCCCGTGGACCCACAAAGAAATGGGTACCAAAGACCACCTCTATACTTTTTGATGTAGGAGGGAGCTCTCGCAAAACGTGAGAGTGTTGGTGCCTTGGAGTGGATGCGTTCCGTGCCTAAAGAGAACCATTTGGATGCTTCACTCTCAAGGAGAATTGGTAGGAGGACCACCGGGTTTTGGAGACTTTGAAAGTTGCCTCTTCGGTTTTGGTAACAATCCCTTACTCCATTTAGTGTTTACATGCTTTCAATGTTCATCTATTTATAGCATGTGTTGTTGTTCATTATGCTTATGCTATGTTAGTTAGATTAGTGTTATACATGTTTAGTTACTTGAGCACCCATGTTTCATATGGATCTATATTTAGTGTTCTCACCTTGTTTAGAACTAACATGTATGCCCTAGATCTAATGCACATACATTTACATTATGACCATTTGGATGTTTATGATTATATGATGATTTGTTTTGATGACTCATGTTTTAGTATGATATTTGCCATGTTTATAGACTTATGCTTTACATGATTAGTGGTTGAGACACCCATGATTAGTATGGACCCATATTTTGTGTTCTCTTTATACTTTAGCTATCATGTTAATCATAGATCTAAAGCACATGTCTTTGTCATGCTAATCATATGGTTGACTATGACTTTGTTTTAATAATTCATGTTTTTGATTATTATGATCGTATTGATTGTTGACCCGTTTCATGCTTCATGTTTTGACTGCTTGCTTGAATTATAGTTTTCATTAAGACTAGGATTTATACTTGTACAACTAGTGAGCTACAAATAAACCTTTATATATGTTTATGCTTGAACGCTCATTTGTATTCACTTGATGTACTAGTATAGTCTAGTTTTGATGATTCTTGCATTTGACTTGTATTCATCATTTTACATGTTTTGTTTGACTTCATGTATATGTCCATCTTGACCAAACTATCATTTATACATATACATCCTTGAGCCACGTGCCTTCATGCATATACTTTTTGTGGTCTCATTGTGTTTAGGATATGTATGTATACTTTAGTTTGTACATGACATACATATGCCTTGAAGTTTAAATCGTTTGGATGAATTTCATGTTTTCTAAGTGATTTCACATTTATGATGAATTTCATTTTTTTTTTAAAAAAATGATTTCAATTGGTGATTTCACAATGAATTTCATATGAGCTTGATTGTCCATTTTCATGTTGATATGTTTCTCACAACACTTGTACACTCACCCTATTTAATGTTTTCTCATGACTTAGTTTCATGAGTACAAATTGTGCTATATGGATTTTTGAGTGTTTTAGTGCCATGTGGTTTACATGCGTCTTCATGAAAAATATTTTATTTGAAGGATCTCATACTAGTTGATTCATATAACTAGTTGTGTTATTCTTCATTTGGTAGTGATTTTCAAACGAACTATAATTTCAAATCTATTTTGAAAACCCCTACCATCCATGGGCGGTTGGATGGGAGACCATGATCAAGTATGTTTCATCTTGCAAATCATTTAAAACTTAACTTGGTTGGGAGGTAGTTGATATGAGTCATACACTTGATCTTATTGTTGTTTCAATGGTATCATTGAATTCTTTCAATTGGTATCAATCTTGACATCCTTTTGTATACTCATATATATTTTGTTTTATATATGTATGCTTACACTTCATATAGTATCAATTTCAATTGGTATCTATTTCTTACATACATATATAGATGATTTATTTGTGCTTCAAGATATCACAAATTTTGGTTATGTTAAGCTTGAGTTTTTCAATTGGTATCCATATACAAGCTTTATCATAATTTTAAGATTGCTAAGCTTGAATTTTTAATGAATATCATGTTTCAATTGATTTAATTTTCAATTGGTATCTTATTTCAAGCCTATGCATATTTTCTTTTTGTATTTCATAAAGCGGGGAGAAAACTCGTATTTTATATTTCAATTGGTATTTGGTTTACCATTGTTTTTGTTTCGCACTCCCTAACTTAATGATTATTGATTTTTAATTGGTTTCATTTGCTTATAAAGATAAATATCTTCAATTGGTATCTAGATGCATTTGTTTACTCAAAATTGGTATCATTGTGTTTTTCAATTGGTATCATGTGTTTTATTTTCAATATGTTTTAATTTCAATTGGTATCATATTTGTTTTCAATGCCCTTCTTACTTTCAATTGGTAATTGGTAGGCATTTCTTAAATGTTTCTATGTTCACTTTCTTTTGGTATCATAATGCACTTCAATGACACATTTTTTTAATTGGTATCATTTTGGTGTCACCCCTTGAAGTAGTTTATTGATTCTTTGTTTCATATATTTAGGGGGAGAAGAATTCATATCTATTTTGTTTTTACCCCTTTGTTGATGATTGACAAAAAGGGGGAGAAGAATTTGGAGTTGATATGCATGAGTTTTCAGTTTTATGTTCATTTCATCTCCATTGGTATCAAGAGCATTATGAGTTTTGTTTTTATTAATATCCATTGGTATCAAGAGCATTATGAGTTTTGTTTTTATTAGTATCAAGAGTTTTGTTTGGTAAGTTATTTGTTTTGTTTTAATTAGAATCAAGAGCATATTCATTTTATGTCAAGAACCTTGTTTATATGCATCTTATTGTTTGTTTATTCCTATGCATGAGTTAAGGGGGAGCTTCTTTGAAGCTTTACTTTAATCCATGCATATATAACTCCATGAGTTTTGTCATCATCAAAAAGGGGGAGACTGTTGGCCCAAAGGCCTTCCACTCTAGTTTTGATGATGATTAACTCATGTAGTTATGTGTACTAATAATCTTGTGATTTTAATTTCAGATCATTAACCAAGATATTAGTTGGTGTTTAGCTTCAACAAGATGATTTGGAAGCTTGCACATGTTGATTCAAGAGCCCGCGCATCAAAGATATATATAGCACTTGCCCGGTGAATCAAGAGTTTTTGGATCGAACCGACTTGGAGATTGCGCTCTAGCTTGGAGTTTGCGCTCTACAAGAAGACTTAGGTATCCATAGTTTTAGTTTGAGTTTAGATCCTAATTGTAAAGATTAGTATAGTATGATAAGCTCAAGTTCACAACACACACGTTTCATGTTTTGGTTTTCGGTTTAGGTTTAACCGATCTTGGTTTTCATGAATAGATTTTATATCAAAACAAGTTTACATGGTTTATGTATATTAGATTTGTTCTATATACATGCATGCTTCAATTGTTTAAACAAACTTAGTTTGATAATCTACTTCATGAGTTTTATGTTTTGATATTTATAACAAAACATATTTTTGGACTTAATGACAAAAATCATGATATATACATGTTTCATGTATATTGGATTTCTATCCATATGCATCATGCTTCAAAATGTTTAAATATCATAGTTTTGTATTATGGATGAGTTTTGGACAAAAGGTATTCTCTATTCAAGATTCCAAGTTTTAGAAAATACAAGTTTTGGTTTTTGGTAAAAATAATATGCTACAAAAATAGTTCATGTTGATTGATATTTGAGCTAAACTTTTTATCACAAGTTTATATATCAATGCAAAATGCAAAAAATATTTTTGGGAATTTTTACAAGAGTTAAAAGATTTATTGGAAAATTTTTTACCTCAGTTTTCTGACCTATTTGCTGCCTGCCAGGCAAGGTCGGTCGACCGCACGGTCGATCGCACCAAGTAGCCAGTCGACCGGGCGGTCGACCGACGTGCACAGAAACGTGCACGCTGGCTACAACCTTGGCCGGTCGACCGAGCGGTCGACCGACTGAGAGCAGTCTGCTCTCGGTTTGTTTGGGTCGACCGGACGGTCGACCGGGTGTTGCAACGTTCAAAAATTTGAACGTTGGGCGGTCGACCGGCCGGTCGACCGACAGGCTATTTCTGGCCGTTTGAACTGTCAACGGCTAGTTTCCTAAATGGGCTATAAATACCCCATTTGAGAGAGATTTTTAACAAGAATTTTTGTGCGAATTTTTTCATACTCTCTGGTGTTTTTGCTGCAATTAAAAGAAGTTTTTGAACTCATATTGAACAATCTATTTTGAGGTTTTTGCTAGGGTTTGAAAAATCAAAGAAGAGGTTTTTGGGAAAGCTTTTGATTGAACTTCACCATCTTGATTTTTATTGTTTTCCCAAGGATTTTTCTTTGTGATTTTGATTTCCATTCCATTGATTTTCTCCACACTTGAGCTAAAATCTACTATCTTCTCTATAGGATTTTGTGTGGGAAAAAGAGATTGTTTTGTGGTTGTTGGTTGAAACCACTAAGTTGTAAACCCTATCTTTAGCTTGCTTTGTGCCTTTCCCTCATTGTGTTGAGGAAGTTTGGCTATTGGGTTGTATCCCTCAAGGTTGTGAGGTGATCCTTGTATTGGTTTGTGTGAATCCCTCAAGGTGTGAGGTGATTGTTGGTGACTTGCTGTTTTTGCCTCAAGTGGAGGTTGTGGTTGTACTCCTGTGGAGTGGGTACTACTTGTAACGGTTCTAGGTGAACGAGCTAGTGGAAATCCTTCGTGTGTCGAAGGCGGGGATGTAGAGCTGGGTGCTCGAACCTCGAGAACATATCTTGGTGTTTGCGTTTGATCTATTGGCTCTATCTCTCTCTCTTTCCTTTGTGCCTTGCATTTCTATTCATATTGTACATCATATTTGCTTGGCTTGGTTGTGTGTGCATCACTTGTTGATCACACTTGAGTGCTTATTGCTTTAAGTTTTTAATTCCGCATTTTGTTTCATTGATTAGCATTGTCACCTATTCACCCCCCCCTCTAGGTGACTTTTCAACAACACTATTCACTAAGCATGTTGATAATGACATTTTAATTGTGCAAATTTATGTTGATGATATAATTTTTGGTTCTACTAATGAGTTTTTATGCAAGGAATTTGAAAAGGTTATGCAATGTGAGTTTGAAATGTCTTCAATGGGTGAGCTTAATTTCTTCCTTGGACTCCAAATCAAGCAATTGCAAGATGGGAACTTCATATGTCAAGCCAAATACGCAAAGGAACTCGTAAAGAGGTTTGGACTTGAAGACTCAAAGGTTTGCAACACTCCCATGGCAACTACCACCAAGCTTGATAAGGATAACCAAGGTAAAAATGTTGATATTAAATTGTATAGAAGCATGATAGGTAGTCTTTTGTATTTGACGACAAGTAGGCCGGATATCATGTTTAGTGTGTGTCTTTGTGCTAGATTTCAATCGTGTCCCAAAGAGTCTCATCTTATTGCGGTAAAACGCATTATTCGTTATATTAAGGGAACGATTGGAATGGGTCTATGGTATCCGAAAACCGGAGATTTCTCAATGACGAGTTATTCGGATGCCGACTATGCGGGTTGTAGAGTAGATAGAAAGAGTACTAGTGGGACATGTCAATTTCTTGGTAATTGTCTTGTTTCATGGTCCTCTAGGAAACAAAATTCCGTAGCTCTCTCAACCGCCGAGGCGGAGTATGTTGCCGTGGGGGCTTGTTGTGCACAAGTCCTTTGGATGAAACATACTCTCCTTGATTATGATTTGCATTATAACCATATAAAATATTTTGTGATAATATTAGTACTATACATATGACAAAGAATGCAAATCAACATAGTAAGACCAAGCACATTGAGATTAGATATCACTTTCTTAGAGATCATTTTGATAAAGGAGATATAGATATTGATTATGTTTCTACAGATTTGCAACTAGCCGATATTTTCACTAAACCACTTGATTTTGCTAGATTTTTCTTCATTTGTGGTGAACTTAATGTTTGTGTTATTGAATAAAAATGTTTTCATAACTCTTTTTGATGTATGACAAAAAGGGGGAGAATGAGTTTTTATGATAGAATTATGAGTTCATATGGTTTTGGTTCCATATGAGTTTATACATGTTTAATAGTTTTCATGATTTCTTGTTTTTGAGTTTAAGTGTTTTGCAAGCATATTTTGATTTTTAATCATATGGTTTTTGTTTGATGTTTTTGCTTGCACCTTACATTGTTTTTATGATAGTATAATTTGAGGGGGAGCTTACTCCTCCTCTATATTTTTGCTTATAGCCTATTTGTTTTGTCATCATCAAAAAGGGGGAGATTGTTGGCCCATAAGGTTACACTCTCCATTTGTTTAGAGTTTTGATGATAACAAACCAAATAGGAGCTATATGGTACTAATTAGTTTGTTAAGATAAGTTTCAGGTTTGTACCATATTTGGAGGCCATTGCTTAGCTATTGCAAGAAATTCTAGGTTCATAAAGTAAAGAAGGCTTTTTGCACATCAAGGAAGGAACATAGAAGAGAAGGCTCTAGCAAGGCATTGCATGGCTCAAAACTTCAAGATTGCTCAAGATATATCATTAGATTTGTTTTAGTTTTGTAGTTTTGTTAAAGAATAGTGAATAAGTTTTGAAGCTCTATCACACACGTTTTTGCGCACATCTCATATTCAAACATATTTCCTATAATATGTACAAAAATAGTTTGTATACAATCTTCAGCCTACAAACTCATTTTTATCCATTATATATATCCCTATTCAAAACTATTTGTTAAAAATAGATTTCTCCTCAAAATTCTGTTTTTGGTTTGGCATTTGACCTGAGGCGGTCGACCGTCCGGGTCGACCGACCCTATGTCAGGTCAAGCCGGTCGACCGTCCCAGTCGACCGTAGTTCTGGCAGCTGTGCGTATCCGTGTGCACGTTTCACGGTCGACCCGGCGGTCGACCGAGACATGCCTGACTGACAGACCTTTGCTCTCTGTATGTTTGGGTCGACCGGGCGGTCGACCAGAGCCGGCAACGGCTCTTATTTTTGAACTAGCGGTCGACCGACCGGTCGACCGAGGTAGCCGTTTGAACAGTAACGGCTATCTCCTAAGCTGGTTTAATTTTTGTCTTTTTCTCACTTAAGTACGTTTTAATGACATGTTTTGAGTTTAATATCTTCTGATTAGCCTTAAATATGTTTTATCTCCTAACCCTAGCCCTCTCCTATAAATAGGGGTGTTTGGGGAGAGGTTCACTTACCAATTAATTACAAGAAAAATTTGCAAAAGTTTCAAAAGTTTAAGGCATTCAAAAGAGCTTGGTTTCTTGGTTTTGTGCTGAAATTCTTTCTCATTTTCTGAAGTGTTTTCAAGAACTCTCTGATTTCTTTTTCTTTCCTCCTTACACACAAGAGCTTCATTCCTACACATTGTTCTCTAAGGACCTTTGTAAGGGAAGAGAATTTTGCAAGAGAGAGTTTGTGGTCTTTTGACTACTAAGAGATTGCTTGTACTTGAGATTGTGGAGTTGGGTACTCCGGTGAATTTGTAACATCTTTGTGATAGTGGAAGTGGTTGGAATCCTTCTGGGGAAGGCGGGGAAGTAGAGCTGGGTGCTCGAACCTCGATAACAATTCTCGGTGTTTGCGTTTGGTTTACTTGCACTTGATTCTTGCTTTACTTTCATTGCTCTTATTACTTGCTCTCTATCTTCATTGCAAGTTCATTTGTTTTCATTCATCTTGTCAATCATAGTCCCATACAACAAGGTTGCATCGCTCACCTCTAGCTCATTTCAAGAGGAATCAGGAGGAAGGAGTTCAGAACCCTTTACGGGGTATTCGGCTCTTAGTCTTGTTTTGGGCGATTGTTGCATCATATTTTTAAATTGTACATTGATTAGCATTATCACCTATTCACCCCCCCTCTAGGTGATTTTCACTTATAAGTCGACTGGACCAGCTATTAGTCGACTAGGGGCAAGGGTTAGTCGACTACAAAATGCTATTAGTCGACTAGTATTGACTGTTAAGTCGACTAATGCACAAACAGAGAGTTGCGTCTGTTTTGACACAAGACTTAGTCGACTAGGAGTTTGGGTCAAGTCGACTACACATGTTATTAGTCGACTTGACATAGGTATTAGTCGACTAATGGACATTGATATGGTGTGTGTGTGTGTGTCAAGGCTTTTACATGCTATTTCATCTTTACAAAATACATCATATCAACTCTCCTTGGGACATCTTGATCATGTAGAACTCTTGATTCGTCGTGTGTTAGAGCTCCAAATGAAATACTCCACAAAGTCTTCATCGAAATATGTTCCAACAGCACATGTTGGCGGCGTCGACTTCCTCATCGGATTCACTCTCCGAATCCCAAGTAGCCTTTAAAGCTTTCTTTTTATAAGGCTTCTTGAAAGTGGAGGGTTTGCCTTTGTTTTCCGGACATGCCGCAACAATGTGACCCGGCTTCCGGCAATTGAAGCAAATAATTTTCTTCTCTTCTTTACCTTGCCATCTCCTTCTATGTTGGAACTTTGCCTTGTTGTACATTCTCCGAACGTTCTTTACAAGAAGAGAAAGATCTTCATCATCCTCTTCTTCATCATCCTCGTCGGAGTAGGTGGAAGAACTCTTGAAGGCAATAGCTTTCTTCTTGGGAGGAGCCATCTCTTCTCTTTCTTTTTTTTCCATCTCATGGGTCTTGAGATTCCCAATGAGACCGATAAGCTCCATTTCTTCCTTGTCATTGAGCTCCTTCAAAGTTGTGGCTTTGACTTCCCATGATGGAGGGAGTGCACGGATGATCTTCCTCACTTTTTGGTCGTTGTCAATACTGTCACCTAAAGAAGAAAGTTCATTAGTAATCTTTGTAAACTTAGTAACCATATCATCTATGGTTTCATTCTCTTGCATAGAAAAGTTTTCATATTGGGAACGAAGAAGGTCGATTTTTGCCCTCTTTACTTGTGAAGTTCCCTCATGAGTGACAAGTAAGTGAGTCCAAATCTCATGTGCGGATTTACAATGAATGACTCTAGAAATAACATCGTCATTAAGAGCTTGAAGTAAGGCATAGTGTGCCCTAGCATTAGCGTCAAACTCTTTCGTGGCAATATCGGACCAAGTGTCCTCATCACCAAGGGGTGCACTAAAAGGTTTGGTCACCGCCTTTGCAACTCGGCTCCCTAAGGATTGCAAAAACACGGTCATCTTAACCTTCCATATGGGAAAGTTAAGGCCATCAAACTTGGGTGGGGTCTTAATTCCTTCGGCCATTTTTACTAAGTGTATGAGGATGAAAAAATGAATACAGTGATTAGCAAAATAGGATCTCTCTAAGGATGTTAAGCCAAGAGCCCAGAGACCAAAGCTCTGATACCAATTGAAAAACACCTAGAGGGGGGTGAATAGGTGTTAATGCTAATCTAATGATCTTTTTAAACAAGTATGTATGTATGATGCAACCGGTCACTCAAAACAAGAAATTGAAGCCGAATTCCCCGTGAAGGGCTCTAAAACTTCTCCTCTTTGATTCTCTAGATTATGAGTTGAGGCGCGTAATTGCTTTCTTGTTGAGATGAGTAAAGACCGAAAAATGCAAGTGAATGAAATGGGAGCAATGAAATGCAAGCAAGAGGTATCACAAGATAAAAATGTAAAGCAATGAAAAACAATAAGGAAACCAATCGCAAACACAAGGAATTTGTTTCGAGGTTCGAGCCACCGCTCTACGTCCCCGCCTCCACCACCGTGAAGGATTTCCACTAAATCCGTAAAGAGAATTACAAGAGGTCTAAACAAGACCGGAGTACCGAACTCCCACCACTCCAACCTCTACACAAAAGGGATCTCAACACAAAGAAAATACAAGTAACAAGGTGATCAAAAAGACCACAAACTTCTCTCTTACAACTCCTTAAAGAATGGTAATGATTTTTGGCTCGAGAAGTGAAGTGAGAAAATTCAGTTGTAAAGAAGTAAGAAAAGAGCTTGAAAACCACTGAAAAACTTTAACCAAGAATGCACTTTTAGAAAGTGAGCTTTGAAAACTTTTCTTTCTTTTGGAAACTTAAAACAATGGGGATTTTTCTTGAATTTAACAAGGGACCAATGCCATCTATTTATAGGGATTTGCCATGAGCAAATCATCATTTAGACTAGGTAAATTGGTCAGGAATTAGCCTTCAGAAATTCAGAGATAGCTGAAACAAACATCACAATCAAATCCACAAAACAAATCTCAAGAAACTAGCCGTTGGGGCTGCTGGCGGCTGTCAGTCGACCGGCCCGGTCGACGGGCAGTTGATTAGTCTACGATTATGCATTATTATATCACATTTTCCCACCGATTTATAAATAAATTGTCGGTCTAAATCGTGTTTTGGTCTCTATTGCAGGTAAATCAAGAGTTCAAGGGCAAAGGAGTAATAAGAGCTTAATTAAACCCCTTTAGGGTAATTAATCTCGAATTTCGTGGAGGCCAAGCAAGGGATCATCTAGAAGATATGATGAACCTAGACTCTTGCGCACGTCAGACGAATATTCGGGCGAAATTACCAGAAATGGAATATACCAGGAAGCACCTAGAACCAAGACGGATCCCCGCACCAAAACCAGGGAGTTTGGCCGCGGATCCGTGGCAAAAGCCGCGGATCCGCGGCCCATTGGTGGGGCCACGCGTCGATTTTCGACGCGTGGCCCCGTCTCGTCTTCCAGAGAGTTCCTATGCCTATATAAACCCCTGTATTTGGCCAAAACGGGGGAGTTTTCGTTTTTAGGCTAGGGTTTCTATGTTTTAGTGTAGTGTAGGTAGGTGTTCTTCATTTCTTGTATTTTGTTATGTTATTTCATTTTTAGATCATGTATTAGGGCTGAGAGATTCAGAGAGAGAGAGAGATAGAGAGGGATTGATGTAATAGATGGTGACAATTTATGTAAAGGTGCCTCCTTTCTTCTCCAATGTAATCTCCTCCATCTTCTAAATGTTGCTTGGCTAACTTTTCTTCTTCTCATGGCAATCTAACTACTAACCACTAACCATCTAACCACTTACTTGATAATCCACATGAATCTAATAGCCTCTATAAGGCCTTGCTCTTGCAAGAGCCATTGATGGCTCATGATGATGGGTTCTAACATCTAACTTGCTAACTTGCTAACCAAGCTAACTCTCTCTTATTTCATGCTTGCTTCTAATGGTTTGATGATCTAATGTTTGTATTAGCTTGTTCTTGATGCAAGTTTGAATGTGAAGAACCATCTCATTTGCCATGCTTTGTATCGTCTCTTGAAGCCAAGGATTAGTGATGGCCGAGGATCAAATGTGAGGCAACTATCACTAAGAGGTTAGCATGGTTAGTGGATCACTTAGTAGTTAGTAGCCATGAGCTTTCTTTTATCTTTTCATTGTTGTTTTCACCACTTTCTTTGTTTGTCTTTGTTTTCATTTTCTTTACTACAAGCTTCTTCTTCTTTTCTATTTCGTTTTCCAAACCACTTCTCTTTTATTTTCTTCGTCGTTTTCATCACCTTCTCCACCTACCACATGCTTATTTTCCTTTTCTTTTCTTTTCTTTTCTTTTTCTAATTCTTTAACAAAGAAGAACTGTTAACATAAAACGTGAATAGAAATTGTTAATGCTTCTATCGCCTCCCGTCCCTGTGGATTCGACCCGTTGAGCCAATGCTATAACGGAAGTATTGAGGGCACATTAGCACATACGAGCTTTTTCATTGATTTTACAAAACACATTTTTAGAGTGCTAGTTTCGTCCCGATCAAATTTTTGCAGTCAAACTGGCAAACTAGCCGTTGGACTCGGTCGACCGGTCGGTCGACCGGAGGCTCAATAAAAAACATAAGTTTGTTCTGTCGGTCGACTGGCCCGGTCGACCGACAAACCCCGAGAGCAAGGGTCAGTCAGTCGGTCGACCGGCAGACGTGCACAAACGTGCACGCCAAAGCCACAAGGCCCGTCGACCGGTGCTGTCAACCGATCAGGCCTGAAATAGATGCCGTCGACTGCCGGGTCGACCGTAGGGCCTGAAACAGTATTTTTATGGAAAAAATTTGAACTTAGAAGAATTTTTAAAATATTTTTAAATGGCTAGATGATTAAGTAACATGCTATAAGGGTTGATATACATGATATAAACAAGATGTAAAAATATAAATTATTTAGAGACATGTATATCAACCAAGACATGCACCTAACTCAACTAACCAAAACAAAAACCGTATTTTGAAAAATGAAAAGTGTGTGTGTGTTTTCTTGAGCCAACTTATCATAACCTCATTTTTTAACAAACTAGTTCTTACAAAGATTCTAGGTGACTACAAGTTCTTCAAGTTAGGGCTTCTCCATATGCAATCTTGAATCCTTGAACCCGAATTGAATCAACTTGAGTCAAAAATACCTCCTTTAGGGAAGAAGAAATCTTGAATCCTTAGAACCCTGAAACACACTTAAACACTAAAATATGATTAGTACAAATAACTATATATTTTTTGTAATCATCAAAACTCAACAACCGGGTGATTGTAACCTTAGGCCAACAGATAGAAATCATGTTTATTGTTTTGCTTTGCAATTTCATTATCATGAACTAAATCTTCATAGCTTGGGTATTGTTGTAGGCAATTTTATATGAAGATTTAATCATGTTGCTTTGTGTTAGTTTTATTTTACTACTTTATTCTTCATGTTGGATTCTTATCATAAGTTTCTATTTTCACTCCTCAAGTAATTAGCTGATACAAACAATTATATTGATAGTTAGGTTTGAGACTGAGAGGAGATAATCTAGTATAGCATCACAGTAATAGGAAGCACAACTTGATACATTGAGACGGAGAAATTGTGCAATCATATTAGAAAGATTCACCTACTTAATACTTCCTCTAACTTGTAAATCTACTAGATTGAAAGATTGTAAGTTATTGTATTAAAGGTTAAAATTAATATTACTCGAGAAAGAATATTAGTTAGATAAAGATTTTTGATTGTAAACATCAGTAGTATGCAGTTACTAGCACAATCAAAAAGTTAATTCGAATTATTAATTATTGAAATTAATTGCCCTAGTATTTATTCCTATCCAAAACCATCATCTTTCTTGTTTATTTTACTTCCAAATATATATCTTTCTTTCAAATAAGATTTTGAATCAATACACTTTTGGTACTTATTAAGATAACAATCCTCGTGGGTTCAACACTTTACTCTATCAGTTTATTACTTCTAAATGATTGGTGCACTTGTCAATTCACACATCAAGGTTGTGACCTCGAGTGAGCTTGCGAGCTCGAATTGTAAGTGTTGCGGCACTGAATAAGGGACTTGCGGGTCGAGAGTTCTTGCAGGAACTTCTAATAGTTGGTGATCTTGCGGGATTGATAGTAGTGAAAAATTTTCATTGTAGTGAAGGCATGGACGTAGAGCAAGTGACTCGAATCTCGAAATATATCCTCATGTTTGCAATTTTCTTCTCTCTATCTCTCAACTATACTTACTCTCTTATATCTTGCATGCTATTATTGTGTTCATCTTTACATGCTTGATATCTCTGGTGCTATATTGCTAGACTTGTGTGGGATTGTTGAATTGATCTTATTTATGTTGAATTGCTAGTTAGCTTTAGTTTTTAATTCCACATTGTTCGCCTTTATTTTTAGTCATCACCTATTCACCCCCTAGGTGATTTCATTCCATCCCGGAACCGCCTTCCACCATTCCGAGGTTCTTTCCACTCCAAGGTCTTCCCTGACCTGAAGACCCCAACTCCAAATCGAAGCTCCAACAACAGATCGTCTAAGATCTCTGCCAATACTCATGCAACGTCTTCCTCCCCCATGTTCATAACGTGTAACACCAGTATCGATGCGGGCAGTTATGGAGACAGTAGCGGATTCCTCGGCATGTAATTGTTGGCCCAAAGGCCTATCACTCTAGTTTTGATGATGATTAACTCATGTAGTTATATTTACTAATGATCTTGTGTTTAATTAGTGACAGATTCATTATCAAGATCTTAGTAGGTGCATAGCTCAATAAAGGATAAAAAGTCAACATTTGGAGCTAGCACGGTGTCAAGCTTGGACCAAGTCAAGAAGATGAGAAGACTTCAAGGGAAGACTTCAAAATCAAGACTTGTGTCTAGGTATAAGATTTTTATGTTTTAGATAAAATGTAAAGGATAGATAGTTGGTGGATTGCTCAAGTACATATACACACACACTCTTGATAGAATTGTTTTCATAAAAGATTTTTTGGTATAGAAAAGATTTTTCATTTTGGAAAAATACAAGTTTGGTTTTTGGTGTTTCTCATATACTTATCTTTCAACCAAAACCAAGTTTCATGCTTAATATCAAAAACATAGATATTTCTTCTTGATTGTGTAGTGGATCATATCCATACACACTATGCCTTAAAATGAATTATAATATCTTGTTTTTGTATTTTGAAGATGTTTTGGAAAAACAAAGTTTAGAAAACATGTTTTGGAAAATACAGTTTTTATCATGAGCCAAATATTTCCAAGTTACAAAAATAGTCCAATCTTTTATAACATGCCTTGATTTTGTGCAAGCATGTTTGTATTTCAAAGTATATTGGTAAAACTATTTTTGTAAATTTTTAAGTATTTTATGGGATTTTATTAGAGCCAAAAAGACAAACTTTTTTATCCCAGAAAAAACTGTTTCAGGCTTCGGATAAGTCGACTTACAACCTTTTATAGTCGACTAATTCTGAAGTCGGTCGACCGACCCGGTCGACCGACGTGCACAGACGTGCACGCCTTTTGTGCACTGGGGGACGGCCGACCGTGCCGGTCGACCGCTCCAGAGAGCTTGCTCTCTGGAAATCCCGGTCGACCGCACGGGTCGACCGACAGAGAATTGATTCTCTGTTCCAGGTGCTCGGTCGACCCGGGCGGTCGACCGTGGCTCCAACGGTCAGAAATCCGACCGTTAGCGGTCGACCGCGCCAGTCGACCGGCAGTTCTGACAGATCCCAACGGCTAGTTTTCTGGCAGCCTATAAATTGGGGGTCTTGTCATTGTTTGAAGCTAAGATTTTGGAGACTCTTGGAGCCAGTTTTTCCCATTCATTCCAGAGGTTTTTCTCCACAAAATTAGAGCCAATACTTCCAATCAAAAGGGAAGATTTTATTAAGAGTGTAAAAGTGATTTCTTGAGTTTTTCACCATAGCTTTCATCCTTGTTTTCTCACACAAACACTTGAGCTTTCCATTGCTATATCTACCCTATAGGGAGTGTTATTGTGAGAGGATTTTAGGTGATCAAGAGTTGTGATCACCAAAGTTCTACTTTGTTCATTTGAGGAGGCGGGCAAGTGTGCTCGCGGTGGTTTAGAGTTCTTGTGTGAACTCGGTGGTTTGAGGTGCGGCCTCGGCAAGCTTGTGGGGCTTGCGGTGTGTAAGGGACTAGAGAGTCCGAGGGCTTGTAGGTGTTGCGGCACCGAGGAGAGATCCATTGGGATCTTGCATAGTGGAAATCTTTCGTGTGTCGAAGGCGGGGATGTAGAGCAAGTGTGCTCGAACCTCGAAACATACCCTTGTGTTTGCGATTGCCATTTCTCTCTCTCTCTCTATCTCCTTATTTATATCTTGCATCTATTACTTGTCTTATCTTTTATATGCTTGATATACATTGTGCTTCATAGATATATATACTTGCGTGGGATTGTTGCTAACACTTGTATTCAACCAAGAGAGCTAACGCGGCACCTCAACCCATTCAAGGGGAATCTAGAGGAGTTTGTCCAGAGCCCTTCACGGGGAATTCGGCAACACTCTTGTGTTATACATAGTGTATAGTGTAAAAGTTTTTATTAGGTCATAATTGTTTTTAGCTTCCGCATTATTTGCATTATTTGGCATTTAGTGACCATTAGATTAGCCATCACCTATTCACCCCCCCTCTAGGTGAACTTACAATTGGTATCAGAGCTAGTGCTCTTGATATTGGGTCTAACAACCTAGAGTTAAAGATCCTCATTTTAGGCTAATCAAAATATTTGTACACATACCATGGACTTCATGTCACCACCCACCTTTGACATTCTTAACATCCAAATTTGGAAGGTTAAGATGTCATTGTACCTCAAAGCCCTAGGTTTTCATGTATATCTTGCCACTACTAATAATGCATATTGTTTAGATGGTAAGAACATTGAGGCTAATACAAAAGCCCTACATGCTTTAAAGTCTACCCTAGATGATGTTTATTTATCTAGAGTTGCTAATATTGATTCGGCTTTTGTAGTATGGAACACCCTCACCTCCCTTGGCGAAAAGGATCCATACTATGCGGGGAGCGATTCGGACGTTGGAAGCGACATCTCCAACGTATGCTATATGGTCTAAGGGGATAACCCCCTTGAGGTAAACACCGAATCCGATGATGAGGACATGTCATATGATGAGCTCACTTCATTTTGCCAAACAACTCTTGAGAAATATGACATGATTAAAAGGGAAAATAAGAATTTGAAAAAGAACATTGCTTGCATGCATATAGAACAAGATTCATTTAAATCTAACATTGCATGTTTAGAAAAAGAAAATAACAATTTGAAAAAGGATTTTGATGCCATGCTTAATGAAAAAGATTCATTAGAAAATAAAATGGCATGCTTAGAAAAAGAAAATAAAGATTTGAAAAATGAGAATGTTTCCTTGCTTGCAAAATTGAATGATTTATGTGAAGGAAACACTATTTTGAAAAATAAAGTGGATTTGGTGGAAAAACAAAAGGAAGTTGTTTTTCAAGAAAATATTACTTTGAAAAGAAAATTTGTTGAAAAAGAAAAAGAATTTGTTTCTAAAAAGAAAAAGAAAAATGATTCTTTATCTCATCATGCTTTTCATGCCACCTCTAATGAGATTAAAGATTTGAAAAATAAGATAGATAATTTGAGCTCTAATTTGAGCTCATGTGCATTCAATCATACTAGATTGGAATCCTTGTTTCAAAAGAAACAAGTTCCACACGTTCATACACATTCACATGCTTATGTTGCACACCATGATCATACACCCACTCATAAGCATACTAAGGTGTACGTATGTACACATTGTGGCCGCAAAGGCCATTTAGCAAAGTTTTGTTATGATAATATTAATTCTCTAAATTTTGCTAATTATAAAAGATTTTGGGTTCCTTACAAGTCTAACCCCAAAGGACCCAAGCAAAAATGGGTACCAAAACCCCCACCCCATGTTTTTGATGTAGGTGAGGGATCTCTCAAGACGTGAGAGATTTGGTGCCTTGGTAGTGGATGCAATGGACTTGATGGACATACATTTGGATGCATCGCTATCAAGGAGTTTTGGTGGAAAGGCCACCATGATTGGAGCTTTAGAGTTGGTAACAATTTCTAAACTCCTACTTTTTATGTTCATGCTTGTTCATTCATAATATTCATAGCATGTTCATGTTTTATGATTTATGTGTGCTTCATGTGGTATTTACATACTTAGATGTAGAATGTGTCAAACTTGCATTTATACATATACAAATAGTGAATTACAATTGATTCATATATAATTGAATTTCATGCTCATTTGTATCCACTATATGCATATGTATAGGCTAGTTTTGATGATTCTCTTTTATATACATGTTTTTGCCTTATTTTTATGCTTTACTTCATGTATATATATTCTTAATTCAAATCTAATAAATATACATGTATACCCGTGAGTCTCTTGCTTTCATGCGAACATCATTAATAGACTCTTTTAGATTTGGGATATGTATGTGTATTGTTAGGATCGGATTAATCATACATATACCTTGAAGATTAGGGTTTTGATAAAAAAAAAATGATTTTTCGTATTTTTGTTAAAAATATAACTTATGAGATTCATTGACCATTTTCATAAAAATGCTATTTACATGATCGTTTAACACTCACACTTTTGTTAAAATCATATTTTGAGCCTTATAGACTATGAGTGCTTAAATTTTTATGTATCTAGGTATGTTTATGAAAAACATAAGATTTGATATATTTGAAGGATCTTTAACTAGTTTTTCAAAAACAATTTATACTAGTTATTTATTCTTCAAATAGTTTTGAGATTGACACATGATTCTATTTTTCTAAAGATTTGATGCTTCATGTATTGAATATTAGTTTGAATGTTAGTTTTTGTCAACACTAGGATTTATACTTGTACATATCGTGGGTCACAAATAAATCTATTTATATTTGTGCTTGAACGCTTATTTGAACCCATGAAATGTGCTTGTATTGCTTGGTTTTGATGATACATACATCTTTAAACTTTTATTCTCACTTTTTGGATTTGAT
Source organism: Agave tequilana (assembly GCA_038442645.1). Lineage (NCBI taxonomy): Eukaryota > Viridiplantae > Streptophyta > Magnoliopsida > Asparagales > Asparagaceae > Agave > Agave tequilana. The sequence continues at coordinate 34,619 of JAVJIF010028571.1, forward strand.
TATGATCATGTGTTTTCATTTCATGTATATGTGTATTTTGCCAAACTTTAAGATATACATGTATACCTCTTGAGTCATTTGCCTTTAATGCAAATCTATTTATATGGACTCATTTGTGTTTAAGAGATATGTATGTATACTTATTGTGTTGTCAAAACATACATATATCTTGAAATATAAATTTTTTTTAATAAAAAAATGTGTGATGATTTAAAGGAATATTGAGTTAATTGACATTTTTGCTTTATTCCTTGCTTGAAGGATTTCGTACTAGTTTTAAAAACACTTTCATATTATCTAGTGCAAATTCTTCTTATGATAGAGTATATGATAAGCTTACCCTTCAATTGGTATCATTGGATATTTTCAATTGGTATCAATATGATTTCTATATACTCATTTTTTGATTGTATGTATGAATGCTTTCAATTTAAAATTATATCAATTTCTATTGGTATTCCCTTTTCATACATATATGTGTTATTTGTGCTTAGTTAAAATTGTCTTACATTCTTAAAGCACAAAGGTTATTATATGCTAAGCTAAATTCAACTTTCTATTATTAATTCTTAAAGCTTATGCAATATGTTTTCAAAATTGATATCAAAATAAAAATATGTTTACTTGATATCTCAAAATGTGTTTTATTAAGAATAATTCAAATTTTTTGTTGTGTATTTCCTATATGCAAGGAGAGCTTAACATCTCTCTTACATATGGATTCATGTTGAGTATATTATAAATTGAGGAGCTTGACAACTCTTCTTTATATGATATACGTGTGTAGGGGGAGCTTCACATCTCCTTTTTATGCATTACATAATATGTGTTATGTGAGTTAGGGCTTGTCATCCCTTCTTCATGTAATGCATATGTGTAGGGAAGCTAACTTAGCGTCTTCCTCTTCATGAATGTATATCGCATATAAATTTTTATTGATTGATTTGTATTACCCCTTCTTGATCTCTTTGCTTTTGACAAAAAGGGGGAGAAAAATTTGTTTGATTTGATTTTACTTTGAACCCTTTGTTGATGAGTGACAAAAAGGGGGAGAAGTATTTGAGGTTATATGCATGTTTTCATTGCTTAAGGGGGAGAAGTATTTATATTTTGTCTTCCTTGTTAGTTATGCATATATATTTTTTGTATTGCAACTAGGAGAAGAAAAAGGATTTCATATTTTATCTCCATACATTGCATACATATTCATGTGCCTCATTGCCATATCTATTATTTCTTGTGATGCATGAGTTAAGGGGGAGCTTCTTTGAAGCTTTACTTTAATCCATGCATATATAACTTCATGAGTTTTGTCATCATCAAAAAGGGGAGATTGTTGGCCCAAAGGCCCATCACTCTAGTTTTGATGATGATTAACTCATGTAGTTATATTTACTAATGATCTTGTGTTTAATTAGTGACAGATTCATTATCAAGATCTTAGTAGGTGCATAGCTCAACAAAGGATAAAAAGTCAACATTTGGAGCTAGCACGGTGTCAAGCTTGGACCAAGTCAAGAAGATGAGAAGACTTCAAGGGAAGACTTCAAAATCAAGACTTGTGTCTAGGTATAAGATTTTTATGTTTTAGATAAAATGTAAAGGATAGATAGTTGGTGAATTACTCAAGTACATATACACACACACTCTTGATAGAATTGTTTTCATAAAAGATTTTTTGGTATAGAAAAGATTTTTCATTTTGGAAAAATACAAGTTTGGTTTTTGGTGTTTCTCATATACTTATCTTTCAACCAAAACCAAGTTTCATGCTTAATACCAAAAAACATAGATATTTCTTCTTGATTGTGTAGTGGATCATATCCATACACACTATGCCTTAAAATGAACTATAATATCTTGTTTTTGTATTTTGAAGATGTTTGGAAAAACAAAGTTTAGAAAACATATTTTGGAAAATACAGTTTTTATCATGAGCCAAATATTTCCAAGTTACAAAAATAGTCCAATCTTTTATAACATGCCTTGATTTTGTGCAAGCATGTTTGTATTTCAAAGTATATTGGTAAAACTATTTTTGTAGATTTTTAAGTATTTTATGGGATTTTATTAGAGCCAAAAAGACAAACTTTTTAATCCCATAAAAACTGTTTCAGGCTTCGGATAAGTCGACTTACAACCTTTTATAGTCGACTAATCCTGAAGTCGGTCGACCGGCCCGGTCGACCGACGTGCACAGACGTGCACGCCTTTTGTGCACTGGGGGACGGCCGACCGTGCCGGTCGACCGCTCCAGAGAGCTTGCTCTCTGGAAATCCCGGTCGACCGCACGGGTCGACCGACAGAGGATTGATTCTCTGTTCCAGGTGCTCGGTCGCCCGGGCGGTCGACCGTGGCTCCAACGGTCAGAAATCCGACCGTTGGCGGTCGACCGGCGCGGTCGACCGGCAGTTCTGACAGATCCCAACGGCTAGTTTTCTGGCAGCCTATAAATTGGGGGTCTTGTCATTGTTTGAAGCTAAGATTTTGGAGACTCTTGGAGCCAGTTTTTCCCATTCATTCCAGAGGTTTTTCTCCACAAAATTAGAGCCAATACTTCCAATCAAAAGGGAAGATTTTATTAAGAGTGTAAAAGTGATTTCTTGAGTTTTTCACCATAGCTTTCATCCTTGTTTTCTCACACAAACACTTGAGCTTTCCATTGCTATATCTACCCTATAGGGAGTGTTATTGTGAGAGGATTTTAGGTGATCAAGAGTTGTGATCACCAAAGTTCTACTTTGTTCATTTGAGGAGGCGGGCAAGTGTGCTCGCGGTGGTTTAGAGTTCTTGTGTGAACTCGGTGGTTTGAGGTGCGGCCTCGGCAAGCTTGTGGGGCTTGCGGTGTGTAAGGGACTAGAGAGTCCGAGGGCTTGTAGGTGTTGCGGCACCGAGGAGAGATCCATTGGGATCTTGCATAGTGGAAATCCTTCGTGTGTCGAAGGCGGGGATGTAGAGCAAGTGTGCTCGAACCTCGAAACATACCCTTGTGTTTGCGATTGCCATTTCTCTCTCTCTCTATCTCCTTATTTATATCTTGCATCTATTACTTGTCTTATCTTTTATATGCTTGATATACATTGTGCTTCATAGATATATATACTTGCGTGGGATTGTTGCTAACACTTGTATTCAACCAAGAGAGCCAACGCGGCACCTCAACCCATTCAAGGGGAATCTAGAGGAGTTTGTCCAGAGCCCTTCACGGGGAATTCGGCAACACTCTTGTGTTATACATAGTGTATAGTGTAAAAGTTTTTATTAGGTCATAATTGTTTTTAGCTTCCGCATTATTTGCATTATTTGGCATTTAGTGACCATTAGATTAGCCATCACCTATTCACCCCCCCCCCCCCCCTCTAGGTGAACTTACAGTAATCTCACCAATCAGCGCCAATAATCACAATTGTTAGAACAAATTCAGCATGTAAAGATCGTGCAGTTATAGCAGCCCGTCAAATCTACCCCCACATCGGCATTCTTGTCAGGTATATATGATCCTTCTTCTCCCAGGAGAAAGGGATTGCTTCCTTACCCCTGAGAACACATACATAAACCACTACACTGGAAGTTTTCCTGTTCTAGTCTACCACCACGCTAGCAGCTCCCTGTGCTAGTCCACCCTTCCACCACGCCGACAGTTTCTTTATGCCGTCCTTCCTATCTTTCTGACTACTGATTCTCACGCCTGAGGGTCTTAGGCCGACATCACACTGGTGCTTCTAACCTGAAATGTGTTCTTTTTCATGTGTGTTCTGACAGGTATCACGAGGAGAGCGCCTTGGTGAGTCCAATTAATGATAAGCCGGTTTTTATCCACCACAAGTTTAAATTGGAAAAAATATGTATATATTTATTTAAGAGAGAGAGGAAACATGATATTTATCATAAAATTTATAAAACTTTATTCTATTCCGACCCGTGTAAATATAAGCCGAACTCCGAGGATCAAATCATTAAAATTGTGCGCGTGCGCGCGTTTTTCTTTTTCTTTTTCTTTTTCTTTTCTTTTTGTTATTTATGTGTGTGGTTCCATCTTGTTTCTCCAAGTTTGAGGCTCTGAGCTCACAGCGTGTTAAGATCAGAAAGCGAGAAATCCTATCCCAACAAAAATAGCGATAGTGAGAGATGTTGATTGCCCCGCAGCAACCACCATCTACAACTCCCACGTGTGTTTGGTCCCCAAAAAGTTATCGAAAGAGGGGGGTCCAAAAATAACAACAATGCCGACGGATTTCATTTGAGTCCAAAAAAAGAGCATTTTCATAGGATTTTAGGAGGTAGATGGAAAATCAAAATGAAGCATTTAAAACCACTTGTGAGCTACAAAATATCAAGAGAGACGTGTATAGATGTATCTTTATAAAATCTTTAATATTAATTTGTGTCTCAATCTCTTATCTATTTGGATGGATGAAAGCGAACCGTTAGAACCATTGGGTGGTTCATGTGATCAATGCGTTGACAGCTGGTTTGGACCACATTTGTTGTAGGGTAGAGCATTGGAGGTCAAGACAACATGGGCAATATCATAAATTCACTCAACCATGGATCATTTAAGGGAACAATATACATATATGCCCAAATTTGAAGCTGATTTATTTTTTACACCCATCATAGTTTTATACTTATCCTCACGCTCAAAATTTACTTTACACTTGACAACAAAATAAATAAGATCAAAATTTGAAATTCTAGAAATAGTCTGAATCCAACTCAAAATTCTTTACGTTTAGGTATGAAAGAAATATATGAAACTGAGTTGGATATATAATTATATCATTTTTAATAATAAAATAATATTTTATAATAAATAAATAACAAAAAAAATTAAAAAATTGAAGTCGCTGCTCAGTGAGTATAAGTAGAATATGTTAGAAAATTACTCTTCCAAGAGACTGACCTTCGTTCTCCGCATGCCACAGACTTCACTCTCTTCGTACATTGTTACGCCGATGGGCTATCAAAATCTGGGGATCTTAATATAGAATTGGAAGCGGAAGAAGGAAGTATGGCAGCCTCTCGAAACTCTAGGACATGGAAATGCCGTTGACTCTACTGCATGGACTGAGTTATGCACCATCGTAGCTCAATTCCACCAACGCCTGCGACTCACATGAAAACTCTAGAGGGAGTTGCAACTCAGCTTTCTTTCAAAGGCCGATGCATTGTCGCAAAACGAAATCTCGCTGCCTATCCCTTCGCCTACCTCGGCCCACTTCTGGAAACTCATTAAATGCAACCCACACGCGTCCTACTTGTTAAACTTTAAAGCAGTGCACTGTACCACGATCTAGCACTGAGGTAGAGTATAGGTGCGTGATCAATGCTGTAGCAGCGGTCGTTTAGTTGCAGTCATTACTTTATGAGTTAGGAGTTCTGCAATCTCCCCCGATAGTTCTCTGTGACAATCTTGGTGCAACATATCTCTCGATCAATCCTATTCGTCAATCATGCTCCAAGCATGTTGAGATTGACATTCATTTTGTGCGGGACTATGTCGCCAATGGAGTCCTGGATGTTCGGTTTATCAACACCAAAGACCACTTAGAAGACATCCTTACTAAGTCTTTGAGCTCATTAAGGTTTTCTATGCTGCAGAACGAGCTCTCGGTTCTTTCGAACCCGCTTCACTTGCAGGTGTTAGAGATATCTATGACAACACGTGACTCATGTGAAACATGTGATTCATGTGAAAGAAACCTCTTATGAAATCAATTAGACCCTAAAATCTCTTCATGATTATAGAGACGGGACTCATGGGACTCATGCATCATATGTTTCTAATTCTCTCTCAGAGTCAATATTTTCCTAATATTTCTCTTAAATCAATGCAAACATGTGACCAATATATGTATTATATACAACCAAGAATCATAACTAATGGTATCTAGTCATTGCACAAATAAGTGCTCTTCTTCTTCTTTATCTTTACCGATGTCACTGCAGCGAGCTCCACTCCCAGAAGGGTAATACCTGCATGAACCAAGATTTCCTCAAATTTAAAATCTACAGTTACACAATTCCCTGAACCAGTTAACATCCATCTTAGATTCATTTAATTGAAGTGGGGTAATATGTTTGCAGCATTAGTTGCCTTGAATAGATTACGGAATTGACATTCTTACAAGATAAAAAAAAGGTCTGTGAGCTTTTCCCGCAGGAGATTGCATCGGGCACCTTATCTTAGCTGTAGATTCTATTCGGATTTGATTCATTTAATCTTTAAGCGGCGAAGATTGTGATTGATGAGCCAATGATTGTGATTTGAGATGTGGTGAGGTGAGGTGAGATACCTGTGCATTTGTTCAAGTTCACACCTTTAAAGTTTCGGCAACTTGGAATATCTTTGCAAGTGAGTGCATCAATCTGCCAAAAACAAGAAAGAACAGAAATAAAAAAGAACAGAAGAAAGAAGAAAAGAAAAAGAAAGCATCAATGTTGTTTTGAGGGTTTTGCTTAGATGTGAAGTGGTAACATGATGAGCAGATCATAGTTCACTAGTGTCGGGAAAATTATTCGTATGTACAGATACATGGGCATGATCTACATAGGGTTAACATCCAAAATTAAACATATATACAAGATCTAACTATCACAATGCTAGATCTTAAACAACAAGCAAGTATGCATGTATCAAATAATCAAATCAGATCACCAAGTCTTTTAGCCTGCATGTGACAAAGATTTGTGTATGATTAGCCTATAAAATGTGAAGGATATCGGTTTGTCATGAACGCATTAAGTGCTCATAGGTGCCGGTTAAAACCAAAGTCAGATTGCCTGTAGATCAGTTTCATGGTACCTAAGACTAAGGTAGATGATTTCTAGCGGATTAAATAGTTCTAAGACACATGGAGTACAGTTGCACATAAACTGAGAATTCTTTATTTCAGCACCATTCTGTGCAAGAATATTATAACAACAAAGTCTATCGCTTTTATGTGGATGGATCAACTAATAAATAGCAATCTAACACAACAAAAAAAGTTAAGAATACAAGTAGATTATGGAAAAGATAACGCAAACATCTTTGAAAAAAAGTTTTGAAAATAATCACGAGACGAGTAAAAATTCACTATACAATCAATCAATATGAGTTCAATATTTTTTTTTCCTTAAAATCCTTACTCAAGAATTTAAAGAACCACTTAAAAGAAAAAAGGATACAAAGTTATTTTCAAAAGCAAATTTCTACCAATCAAAAACACCTCTCAACCTTGTTGAAGAAACCGAATCATTAGAGAAGGCAGTGGGATAGTACACAATTTAATTTGCAGTGACAATTTTCTCCAAAGACCATTAAGAAATTCTCCTCCTTGGTTTATTACAAAACTCAAATTCTAGTTCTCTTTCTTCCATTCATTTTCTTCTTTTCATGCAGCCGCAAGAAATCTGTTTTCATTATTTATTTATTTATTTATTTATTTATTTTGAGTGAAAACTGATTTCATTTATTTTTTTTCCTCCCAGTTAGCAATTGAACACACAGCTGGGCTTAATTCGTGATGGGCCCACTCATGTGTTGGAACACTTACCTTTATGAATTCTTCTGCTGCCTATTATGATATCAGATAAATTATCGACACTAAAATCATCAGTGGCAATTGCAAAGCATAATCAGTTGTGACATAAGTACCTAACCTTCACTAAAATCTTGAAATCATCATCAACTTATGATTTGTTATTGACTTCATGTCAATTCACTTGGTGCTAAATTACTGGTTTACGAAATTATGTACAAATAATGCAATAAATTATTTATGAGTAAATTATAAAAATAAAAAATAAAAATCCTCATGCCCTGTTAGTGTTACTGCATAATACCTCATGTTGTGTTAAAATGACTAGAAAACCCCATCCTCCAATTTATCTGGACAAAGAAATGCTTGTCACAAGATTTGACATAAAATCCTCCTATTTTATTGGATTTGACGGAAAACTATATGAACTATCTAAAATTTCATCCTTGTGCTCTATTTCAAATTTAGTGAAATCGGGCCAATACTTACATGATACATGAGTTTTCTCTAATACATTCAATTTCAGTAAAAGAAGAAAGCTCTTCTCATTTCAATATACTATGAGATCTTCTGCAATATATACTATAAATATTAATAATATAGCTAAGGGTGCAAACAGATACATATATTATTTTTGACTGGATCCAAATCCATATCTGTTATGCTGTAGATACAAATTCAAATTTTTCTTAACAAATTATATTTATTCATGTTCATATCTATAATTGAAGAATAGATGCAGATGTGATAACTTAAAAGATTTGTTACATTGGAGTATTCCTGAAACCAAGAAGTTAATATATCCAAAAATAATGACCTATCAATATCAAAGAAGAGCCTAGAAAGAAAAAACTACCCTATTGTTATTAAGGGCGTGTTTGTTTCGCCGCAAAACGCCGCAAAACACAAGTTGTAAAACTGCTTTTCCATTTTCCGTTGTTTGTTTCGCTGAAAAACAAGTTGCAAAATGCAACTCTTCTTTCCCACTTGCAGTCGCTACAATTAAATTTGTGGTCATGTAAATCTCACTTTTACACTCATATTTTCCCACATGCAGTTGCTACAGTTAATTTTGTGGTTATGTAACTCTCACTTGTAGTACACTTACAGTTCAAAACAGTTACTTGATAATCAGTATATAATTTCATATTATTAAATATTTAATATTTTAAATAGTGTACAATTTCTTATTTAATTATTTAATTATTTTATATTTTTAATCTTTAATTTTTTTTGTTTTTAATATTGTTTTAATATTTAATATTTTACTATTTTAATTTAATATTTTATTATTTTATTAGTACTTATTCCATTTTTTATTATTTTATTTAGAGTTAATATTTTATTAATATAACAATATTATACTTTAATATAAAATTACTATATATTTAATTATTTATTTTTTAATATAAAAAATTACTTTATTAATATCATAATATATTTTATTATTATATTAATATTTTATTATGTTAATATTGTAATAATAATTCAGAATAATAATACTATAATGATAATTTATTATTAAATTATAATTATATTTTACTTTGTTAATTTTATATTTCTATAATATTACAATAATATTATAATAAAATTTATATTATAATAATTTTCAAGTATTTTTAATATTATAATATTATAACTATATTTTATTATTGTTGTAAGATTTTTTAATATTTATATTTTATTAGTATTCTTAAAATTTATTAACGTTCTTTAGATTTTCTTAAAATTTTATATTATTTATTTAGTTAATATTTTAGTAATATTTTAATATTTATACTAATATTTTATTAATACTATTGTTATAAATAAAATATTAAGATTATTAATTTTTTATCTCAAATTTATTAATACAATTTAATTTGCAATAGTAGATTTAATTTAATAGTATTTATAATATTTAAATCACTGCTACAGTTAATTTTGTGGTCAACTTTTTCACTCACACTTTTACATTACCAACTAAACACCGTAAAACACAAAATACTTTACCATTTACACTTTCACTTTATCAACCAAACACCGTAAAACGCAATATACTTTTCCATTTACACTTCACTTTATCAACCAAATATCGTAAAACACAATATATTTTCTCTGCTACAGTTCACTTTTTCCATTCTCATTTTACGACTTACGATTTGCGACGTTTTACAACGAAACAAACAGGCCCTAAATATTGCTAATAAAAAGATCAAGTGAGAAATGAAAAACAAACTAATGTTCAAGTGGGGCATGGGGCCAATTGTCATCACCTGCTTCCTGTGCGTACCGTGCTACTGTACAGCTGAAAGATGCGGAGGCGCGACTCTCTCTCTCTCTCTCTCTCTCACTCATTCTCTCCTGCTGTCGCCAATTCTTCTCTCCTCTCAGCTGTGCATCAATCAACATCACCCATTACAAAAGCTTTTCTTAGCAAAAAGAAAGTTATCAACATAGGCCCAAGCCTTTAATTGCTCACAGACGGAAACAGCTCTCTTATGCTTCTACAACTTTCCAGCTCACAGATAGGACAAAAATAAAGAAGCTGATGTTGATGAGAATGGCCCCACCAACCCCGCTCAATCCTCCTCTTTGTATATCTGTATCAATCAATATTTTATATCTATAATACTAGAATGGAGCTAGCCTGAGGCCCAGCCGCTCAATCCGCCTGCTTTGTCACCATTTTCCCGTCGCGAACAGGGTCACATGATATGCCTAAATTGAAAGCTCTTGCTCCCCCACTTCTTACGACGAAACGTCATGGCCGAAATTGTCGCAGTTAGGAGCCTCTAGCTCGGCGAAAAGGAAAAGAGTCCGCGCTTTCAATCAGTCATCGAGTGTCCAAGCCAACGTCGAAAGGCTCGAAGCACACCAAATCCACTCACAAACCAGCCTCTGCCTTGAAGATTGCTGATCTGTTCGACAACTCGGTTGACATCAATAATTACTGAAATGGTCAGTTAAGACCACAATTTTGTGAAGGCTAATTGTCTTTCTTATTGATTTTTTTTTCTTTTTGTTTTGTTTTCTTTCTTTTAAAAAAAATTGCAATACCAAAAAGAAAAAAGGAAAATTAGAAGCAAGATCTAAGATAGAATACTCTAGTTTTAAGGCTCATTCATTACATTTGTACGTGTTCAAAATCTAACACGATGTGGAGAGAATAGAGATGCACCTACATTGAAATTATTTGACTGGTGGGATACACAAGAACACGTGTGGACAGAAGACGCTGGATATATTTTTTTTTTATCTAAACTCTTCACTTCTTTTTCTTCTCTTTTTAACTCTTTCTCTCGTTTATGATCTGGATGGAAAAGATAAGATGTCAAAACCTAAGTTGTGGATGAGTATTAGTACGAGCACGTTTACTTGGCATCCCCATCAATGTCTCTCATTAATCTGTAGTGCGTGTGTAAAAAGGGGCCCCGTTTGTGGCCACATCTATCATATCATATCATATCAGATTCAATCATATCCCATCGCATCAAATGCAGTAGAGATTCATTCGGAGGGGAGCACAGAGTCTATAGAGAGAGAGAGAGAGAGAGAGAGAGACTGCTAATATTTGGTATGCGGCGCTTGCCACTCCACTGATGATTATCACTCTAGACATTGATACGTGTAAGGAGATTATGAAGCCAGACAATGGATGGCAACTTTTCTCTTTTTGTTACATATATTGGAATTTGGCCAAACTTTGTAAAGTAGAAGGGATTTGCATGGGAAAGAGAGGCGTGTTAAGAGCAGAACGGAGGGAGGGATTTGAAAAGAGTTAGCAAGAAACGCGAATTTTGAAAGGAAAGATTGTCTGTCGGAAATGCCTAAAAAGAGATGATGAGGCCTACATCGGAAGAAGGAAAAAAAAAAAAAAAGCTTATTTTGTAAACGTCCTATTAAACTCTCAGGTTTTCTCACAAAATCTCCTAAACTATATGTTTCATAGTCCCCTGTAACATCTAATGGGCATAAAAATAACCCATTAAATGACCCTCAAAAAGTTAAAACAACACATAAAAATTAAAACTTTGATTTCAACCAAGCACCCCCCAACCAAAAAAAAAAAAAAAAAAAAAGAATACTCAAGAAACCAACCTGAATTAATTGAAAACATCTTCTCTAAAAATTCCCCAAATCCCCTTTCATTCACCTCAAAAATCTCTCACCAACACAAAGAATGTGTTCATCAAAGTATGAAGGCGGCTATACCTTTGCGTTTATCGCCATGGAAGCTAGCAACATCCCTCCCTCTCAGCTAACCATCCTTTAAAACTCCCCTTCCTCAACGACGACTGGACTCCCGTCGCCGCCTATCACCGTCATTCTCCACACAAGACGCCCCCGCTGACGACCTCATTCTCATCTGCTCCCTCCCCCAAACCCAAACCTAACCCGAGCCCAAACCGGAACCCAACCTGCATCCAAGGCCACGACCTAGAAGTCGCCGGTGAAAGACTCGACCCAACCTCTCCCCAAGAAATCTGCGGCGCCGAGGAGACAATCGAAGGGATTTTGCTCGTATCCTATTCCGAATCCGACGACAGAGAAATTGATCACGAAGCTGGTGCTCCCCACAAGACACTCCGAGAGCCGAAGAAGGAGAGCAAGGGGAAGGATCCAGGTGGAAAGTCCGGATCCTGCAGCAAGAATCTGGCACCGGCGCTTAAAATCCCGATAAAGCAAGAGAAGGGGATCCCTCTAAAAATTAATATTTAATTAGGATTTAACTAAATTTTAAGTAAGATTTAATTAGAATTTAACTAAAATTTTATTAGAATTTAAATAAACTTGAATTAGAATTCAACTTAATACATTAAAACCTGTACAGGAGAAGGCTAGAAAAGGGTAAAACTGTCTTAAAAATGCACGTGAGAAACACATGCCACCTCCCAAAACTACCAACTGACGATAAGGGGTTTTCTGGGATTTTGGGGGGATAATTTAGGGGAAATTTTGAGATTATTGAATTTTAAGAGATTTTGATTTTGTGAGAAAACCTGAAAGTTTAATAAGATAGTTAGAAAATAAGCCAAAAAATGATGATTACCAGTTAATGAAAGATCACTTTAACTAATAATAATAAAAAAAATTCTAATAGTACTGCAACTCATTCCCCAAGACAGTACATTAAATATCCAAATAGCACTTTAACTAATAATAATAAAAAAAATATTTTATTAAAAAGTGAGACCGTGTTGTAACACGAATATGAGACCAGTCAAATAAAACTGTAAACCCAAAGAGTTTCCATAATAATAATAGAAAGATATTGCATATGTAGAGTGCAACAACCAGAACAACCACCTTAATTTACAACTTTTACTCTCAAGCACCCAGAGCCTGGTGCAAGTTTGTCCACGGTTTACCAAAAGTAAATAACATTGGGAGTTAGACATTCTACATCTATACAGCTTATGGAGCCCTACAACTTCCTCCGTTTCTAATAATTTTTAAGTACTACCCATCTAGCATACCTGCGACTGTAAAACCTTCTGCAGTGCCAACACTTCGAGTCGTGCATCTTCCAAAAATTGCAAATCGGTGATGAAAGAAGTCTTGTGACGCTGAACACAACCCCCCAAAAAAGGAAACTAATTCCGTTTGAAATGCTTTTCATCAATGGTGAATATTACATATAACCACCATCTGCGGAAAACAAGAAATACATGGTTACTATATAAAGAACATTCACTACTAGTTCATGGCATCAATTTTACGTTTACATAGAATCTTCATGATTTGCTTGTCTATATGTAGCAAATTATACAAATTGCAAATAACTACCCGTAAGATATAAATTAACCTCGAACCCACTAAAATAGCAGCACCAGCACCAGAAGCAGCACCAAAAAAAAAAAAATTATAACAGTTCAGTACTCAGCAGAATTAGAGCAATATTCATAACCTATTTTGCCCGGACACGACAACAGTGAAATGGAAACAAGACACGTGAAAAATTCTTAAAAATACACCCGACATGTTTCAAACACGACATGACTCCACGATGATAGAAGTATCTGTGCTACATAGTTCGTAACTATAAGAGATGGTACGAGACCAAACTGCAAACCAGTAAATAATTGAGGCACAGTGAGAAGTCAATCTATTGCCTCTAATGCATGCTTGGACATTGGAACCAGAAAATAGAGGACTACTCATGCCAATTGACTGGTGTGCAACTCGTACATGTTGGGAAGCTCAGTTGTCAAACAAAAACTTTCAAACACTTGACCAACACGAATGCCACCCAAGCTAGGGTTGCAAACTAAAATAACCCTCGCCAACCGACAATCTGCAGTCAAGCTGCAACCAAGGTGGATCAAGTTTTGCCTAAGCTAGCCTAAGTTTGGCCATAGCTGGACTGCATAAACTCAGACAAGAAGGCAGAATCCACAATTGTTTGTATAGGTCAATGTCACACACCAACAATTCGCTCAATCAGACAGAGTACTAGAAAATGCTCTTCTTATGCCTTGAATCCATCCTCTTTAGCTCCCTTTTCTATGTGCCACACATACTACAGAGCAGGGTGTTTTCCATCGTCAAACTTCATTTACATACATGCCCAGAAACAATATTTATCTAGGATTATGATCCATAGATTATACAACAGGATCTTTGCTGTCCAGACTTTAAGATAGAACAAAACAATGAGAGAGGGCTATTAGGGTTAGAGCTATGGCTTTGGGCAAGGCTTTTACTGCCGTCAAGAATCAGCAACTGAGAAAAACAAGGGATGGAAGAAAAGAAGAGAAGGGGAAAAGATAGCAGAAAACTCTGTCCCAACACAAACAGTGCAACTCAACGTCTTACTCTTGTAAAAAGTTTAGGCATAATTAGGCTTTTACATCACAAATGTCAAAGGATCTTAATCCCATCATAACCCTTGTAGGCCATGCAAACTTGACTAAATGGATTTTTATTGGCAAACCTAACACTCCCAAAAGATGCAACTCATAAAGGAAAAAAGAAATATGTCTAAAACTCAACTTACAACCCTCTAAAATTAGCACCTAGTTAAAATTCTCAATATAGAAATAACACACAATAAAGTAGAAACTGAATCAAACTAGAATTAATACCTACTTTTGACCTCTTTTAGACTCAAATCTCAGCCCTAAAAGACTTAAAACCCAGCACACATTAAAAAGAAGAGGACTGAAGTGAAAAAATGGGTGCCCTCTGATATAGTCTCTTTTAAAATAAAGGCTAATTTTCTTTATACTCCCTTAAACTTTCATGGTTTTCCCAGCAAACCCCCCTCAACTTAGAAAATCCCAAATAATCACCTTGAAGTATACTTAAAATTCTCAATAAACCCTTTCCATTAAACAACCATAGGAAATCCCAAATTACTACTCACTCTTTCAAGTGCAACCCACATGATTACCTCCCAGATGGTTGTTTAACAGGACTATATTGAGAATTTAAAGGATACTTCAAGGTAATTATTTGGGATTTCATAAGTTGATGGCGTTTTCTCAAAAACCAAGAAAGCTTAAGGGGACATTAAAAAGATTAGCCTAAAATAAAATTAATCAATTTTGGGATAAGGTGCCAACAATTATCTTATTTGGGTATCAGTCCCACACAATAAATCCATATTTGGATCTCAATTGTTACAAGTCTTATTATTATTTCTATCCACAATATGGAACCCACTTCTGCCAATAATATTTCAGCTAACCCATCAATCCCTCTCTTCTTCCATTTGACCGCCCAGCAGTGTGAACACAGAGCAACCCAACTCCAGGGTCGCCTGACTTTGATGACAGCAACTCAAATTGGACAGTACCACCCTAGGTCAAGATGCATGCACTTCAATAAAGTTTCCAATATGTTCAACAAGGTATGAGAAGATGAGGTTTTTGAAGTGGAAAAAAAGCAGAGAATAGAATAGTGTGGAGGGGTCAACCTAGATTCCTAATGGATGATAAGGGTTCCAAAGAACTAGAAGCCAAAAGAATTTTAAGGTTCTCTCCACTAACCAGAGAATACTATATGTCATCCAAGTTGATTCCTTTGGAGCCCAAAACCTTTCTCACAATTATGGTACAAGTGCAGGGTAGTTCCAGGTTGGACTATGTGGCTTAGATTGAGTTTGAATAATAATAGAGTCCAGTTTATTGCCAGTGTTGCTTGGAAAAAAAGGAATCATGTAGACAACCTCATAAAATATGGGATAAAGATTTTTTTTTTTTTTTGATGTTGTTTCTGCTAGGCAACTTTGGCAGGCTAAAATAATCATAAGAAATTGAAAATACAACATGGAGAGAATTCCTGGATACTATTACTATTTACTGATACGTTCTTACATTTTAAAGATGGGATGTTAGGCGAAAAAGATGAAATCATTTGGCAAAAGTTTGGATTAAAGTGCTTCCTTGTCATCTTGTACTGAGAATAAATGGGTGAAATGGGACTTACCAGGCGAAGGAAGTTTGAAGATAAACTGTAATGGTTCAAGAGAATGATATCAGCTATCTTGTTGTTATTGGTGCTAACCCATTCTAGGCGCTAGACATTAATGAAGCAAAAAGTTGCACGGTTTAAGAGAGAGTAAGGAGGAAGAAGAAAGCAATTGCTTTCTTTAGATATAAGAGGAAGACATAAGAGCTTGGAGAAGATGATGCAAGGGAAACAAAGTAAACACCAAAAGGCAGTTAATCTACAAGGGAACATGTTTCACCTCTGGATGACAAGTAGCTAGAGGGACTTGTTAACAAGTGTATTAATATCCAAATAAGATATTTGTTATAGACGTGGACCTAAAAAGGCAAAATAATGAAAAAATTATGATAGCTTGATAAACATCAGTTTTTCTTGTGCTTAATTAAGGTTCTGAATGTATGTACATACCTATTATTTGTGTAGACATGTATGTACATGTCAAGGTTTGAGAACTCAATTCCAGTTTTGGTTTTGGCTCCTCATAAGTGCAAAAAATATATCAGTACATCAAAACATAATGGAAACTTTGTGCTATACTTGAAAAAATACCATACAAGACTATTAAAATTGCATTATTATATAGTCAAATTATGATATGATGTATGATGTTTTCCTTACTTTTTAATGGTTATCTACTATAAACAAGAAGAACAAGGATTTGATTTATTGTTTGTACTTTTTTACAAATTTTTATATCCACAGGGTGCTTAGAGCAACTTTATTTGTCTACACTTCATTACTCTGTGGGGTTTGGAACCTGAAACAAATTAAATTAATTAAACGGGCTTAGATTAACCGAGAACTGACATTCGTTTTACCTAATTCTCAATTAAAAGGGTTAGGTTTGGATTTAAAAATCCTAACCCATTTAACTTATCATATGTTTTGCAATTCCAGCCTCTCTTATGCACCTAATCAAAAGTGGAAGCGACAACCATTGTGTAGCAGCAGCCACCGTGGGGATCAAGAGTCACAAGGGACTCACTGAAAAGCAAGAAGATTCATCTTCATTGATTTACATCTATTTTTTACTTGATCTCTAAGTAGTATGAGTTGGATTTTTCTGTTATTATCCGTTATTCTACAAGCTAAGTCGCGAATTTTACAGTTTGAAGAGAATAATTCCTAGGTTTCAAACAAAACCTGTTTCAGTTTGAAACCTGTTTCTATTGATAGTTTCATACAAGTGTGAAAACCACTATAAAACATACAAAACCAGAATGTTCCGGCCAAAAACTAGATCCTTGGTATATTTGTGCATTGGGACATGTTCCATATAACTGCATATGCATTCAAATAGTTTTACATTGTCTATATTCATATTGTATGCATATTTTAAAGGGATGGATAACAGACATATCCATATTTCTTAGAAAATAAATACTTTGACTCAGATCAGTTTTACACCCCTATAGGCTCCAGAGGTGGAAGACTACACTACTCTAGAGGGCTACAAAATTAAGCACTGCAAACATAGTGATGTAACACAGGATCGCAATCACCTTCGAATACAAATAAAAAGAAAAACTAGGATTTTACAAGAAATAAAATGAAAAGAGAGATTAGGGTTGGAGAAAGAACCAGATAACTTTGAGCTTCGCACCCTTGACGCGGGCTTCACACCCCTTACACCACGGGCTTCACCCCCAAAACTCAAGAGCACCCTCAAGATAATTTAACTGGAAAAAATTTTAATTCATTGTCTACTTATTCATTGAGTTGAGCCTTTTATATAGGCTCTTACAAAGTGAACTTCCCCATCACAACCGATGTGGAACTAAGTTTCATAATAAAAGAAAAGGCTAAACTCAAAAATAGACTAAGGCATAAAAAAATAACTAGCACTGATGTGATGTCCCAATCATTTCCCCCAGGGTGGGAAAGAGTCGACCCTGTTGGACACCTCTCATGAAGCATCTCAATCGGGACATGGTGGTAGCTGTGACAGTAGCACTAATGCATCACATTGAGACCAAAGTAGTGGAGGTGAAACTGGTCTCCGTGTCGAATCAATAAAAAATGACAGCTTGATCTAGGCATCAATAACATATTGAGGCACGTCATCCATGATGAAAACTGAACTGACTGCACTTTGCACCATAAGTGATCTGATCTCTTGTGAGCCTAACTCCTGTAAATATATCTGCAATGGGTCGTACGCATCAGGCGATCTCCAAAAAAATGATATCCTCATACCTTCCAAATGTGGTACTAGCTCCAAAGTAAACTCCGCTGGAAGATCTACAAGTGTCTCAACAGGGAGCTCTTCAACTTCCATAGGCTGTGGAAAAGTCTCTTTTTGCTGTGACACCAACTCAGCAATAACTTCTGACCATAGCTCTGGCTTTTCATAAACTTCTGGCTCTAGTTCTAAATGTCATCAGCCTTCACCGCCTGCTTTCTAGCATCTTCACCATGCCAGCGAGGATCACCTTACATTCAGCGACCAGATTGCTGAATTGTGGCCCCTCAAGATGTAGAGCAAACCGAGTATGAAGAAGTTCTTGTAAAATAAGCCAATCTCAACAGTCGATATGATTGTCTTCCACCACCAATAAGCTTCTCAAGCTAGCTTCATTTGAGCGTAATGGCTCTGCGCAGGTGTCAAGAAGAAATACCTCAAGAAATCTTCAAGATAGTTTTCCCACTTTTCACACTCATCATAATCATAAAAACCCCAAAAATACGGGAGAGCTGCATACATGTCCTTTTCAACCTCTTTTTCATCCCCATCAGTATAAATGTATTTGCCACAAAAGTAAATCTCATAAATAAAACTCAACGCATAAAAATCAGAGGTTGCCTAATAAACTCGGTAGCTCGAATTGGACTCAAATTGGGCTGAAGATATGTCAGAACGCTGATTCTCTGCTGGGACAGTACTAGAGCCAAATACGAGCTCGTGGAGATCGGATCTGTTACTCAAGTGCTATGAAATCTTTATAGTGGCTCTGGGGCTCAGTCACGAACCCAACGCTTCGAACAGATCTCAAAACGGACTCCGAACGGGCGAGAAACGGACTCTAAACTTGGTCGGAGTGGGAGATGAACAGTAATTACTGTTCAATTATTGTTCATGGTGAACAGTACGTTTTTTTTTGTTCCTCTTTTTTTCTACTTTCTCTCTTTTTTCTCTATTTTTTCTTTTTTTTTCTTTTATTTTGGGCAAAGTAGATCTAGATTTAGATTTAGGATTTGGAGAAGAGAAGAAATTCGAAGGAAATTGAGACCAAAGCTCTGATGCCAAATTGATGTAACACAGGATCGCAATCACCTTCGAATACAAATAAAAAGAAAAAAACTAGGATTTTACAAGAAATAAAATGAAAAGAGAGATTAGGGTTGGAGAAAGAACTAGATAACTTTGAGCTTCGCACCTCTTACGTGTGCTTCACACCCCTTACACTACGGACTTCGCACCCAAAACTTAAGAGCACCCTTAAGAAAATTTAACTGAAAAAAGTTTTAATTATTCATCGACTACTTATTCATGAGTCGTGCCACTTTATATAAGCTCTTATAAAGTGAACTTCCCGATCACAAACGATGTGAGACTAAGTTCATAATAAAAAAAAAAACTAAACTCAAAAATAGACTAAGGTATAAAAAAATAACTAGCACTGGTGTGATGTCCCCATGTCCCCATCACATGGTATATCTCAAAGCTAGACTAGATTGGAGTACTCAGGCCAAACGCTTCATAAAATAGAAAGATCTCAATTTCAACAAGGTACTTGAGGAGTACTTATTAAACATAATCATACAATTCTCGTTTTTTTATGTATTCTTGTAATTTGCATAATCTCAATTAATTATACTAAATCTTTCCACTCATGCAAGCCATATTCAATCTTTTCAGCACTAAGACTCAGAGGTCCTAAATCCGTTAAAAACAAAACAATTGCTCTAGAACTAACTTTAAATCCTAAAACAATTTATCAGTCACCAACCATTTTCTATATTTTCTAGCATATGGAAGAGACTGTCAATAGATTATTGATGATTAGTTAAAGCAAGGCAATATCATATCTACCAATTAAATTGAAACATGCTATTATCTGATGTTTGCCCAGATAAATCCACAAGGCTTCAAGCTCCAAAGGGAAGAGTCCCCCAAATATGCCAGCCGGCCAAGTATGTCCAACTAAACTCTACTGATGAATTTATCATAATAAATCTAGGATTCAGCACAAAACAATCTAAGAATATAGTTAACGGTTTTAAACTAAAAGAAATATGGTATTTTATTGACCCAAACCTTCCACAGACGTTTAGGACCTTGTTGTACCACACTTGTTTTAAACAACCTAAAGATAACTGAGAATATTCCAATCATGATGTTAAATCTGGCAATCATTTTATGAAAAGACGGTTTTTTATCTTCCTCCCAAACAGCTCCTCAATTACCAACGGCGAAATGCGTGATAATGGCCTCAATGCATTGCCAGAAACTGTTCATATAATCGGATCACATATGACCTGATCAAATGAAGTATGCAAAAAAGGAGAAAAGGGTGATGAATGAGGATGGGCAGTAAAGAATTGGACTATGCTGGACTTTAGCATATTCAATGTTTTTCCAAGGATGCGGGCAGTGTAGAATGGAAAAGAGAGGCTGCAATTCTTAAAACTAAAGGCATAGAATAGAAGGGCAGAAAAATAAAATGAACTATGCAACAAAATAGATAATTTTCATTTTCATCTCCAACACTGACATCTTGAGCAAAGCCTTCCAGACTTTATATAGAAGCCAAACTTGTCTGGCAAATTCCTATTTTCTGACCGATTTGATGTTACTACATATCAAGTATGCCTCTAAATAGCACGTGCCTGTGATTTATTCCCATCTAAAATTGCCATTTTTACTGAGCTCGAGCGATATGGCAATGTGGCATTTGTGAAGATTCTACACTTGGATAATGATTATGAATTCATAAACTTAATGCAAGTTATCGAGTTAAGTATATCTTAAACATATAAGTATGATGTTTTATGTAGCTTTATATAATTTATGCATATATTGTCTTATTGAGATACGATTTAAGATAAGAATATATGTATATTTCCAGTTTGATTTTGACATCCGATTTTTGAAAATATCCCCGATATATCCTTGATATATCTCCATCCCCGACAAATTTTTCCTGCCGATATGGCCGCTGTGGCCGCCATTTAGAACCCTATTGGCAAGTAACGTGCTTCAGTAGATATTCCTAGTTGCATTGCCATGATGAAACCTTTATACCAACATTTATAAGATTATTGTTGTGCTTCTGTTTTTTACGTGTTTGTGTCCAGTTGAAAGTGATAGTTTTAGCAATTCAATGTTGTGTGAGAAGTTGCATCTACAATTGAGTGACATTGTTACCGTGCTAAACCTGACACTGACAAGTAGCGTTGAGCAACCCAATGTTGAATATTTAGGTTATTATAAATGTTGATTTTCTATTTTGTATTTGTTTTGTTTTAACTTGTTCTGAGTATAAAGATGTGCGCTTCTTTTTAATGTTTGTTCTTTCAATTTCCATAGAGCATAATAAATTACGACTTTTCTTTTGCTTGCCAGTGAAAAGTGAGCATGTACCTTATCTTCTCGTCGTCTATTTTCCTTTTAATTTTTAATGTGCTCCATTTGTTGACTTTTGACTCTTACAGTGGGACATGAATGATTTCTTATTAATCTGATGAATGTTTCCTGCTTAAACCTCTGATTAGAAGATTCAGTTGACATTTCACTCTGATATAGTGATATACACCTGACCTGAATTACTTCAAGGTTCAAAGTAAAGACTTATTGCTTTGTAGTTTCACTTGTTTGCAACCAAATTTTTAAATCTCCCCTCCCTCTGCATACACACACACACAGTGGCAGTACATAGTAACATCAACACACACACACACACACACACACACACACACACACACTGGCAGTACATAGTAACATATGTTATTGAACCTTCGTTTGTTTTCCAGTTTCCATTCTCTGATCTTTGCATCTATGAGTTTGGGCACATATATGTTTACTCTCTATCTCTTGCACAATGTAACTAGCAATTAATATTAATTATTGAGAAATAATGAATAAGAATTAAGAATAAAATGGTTCACCTAATTATCACTTTGTTCAACATAAATAATGTGACTGAATGTACAGATATTAACACCTGCACTTTTTTGTATTTGTTCGGTATAATGTGACTGAATGTATATATATTAACGCCTGCAATTTTTTTATTTATTCGATATAATGAATGCCTCCACTTTTAGTATATAGTAGTTTACTTTTTTATGAAATTTAGAATATATAATGAAAATTGAAAAATTATCAATAGTTACGTTTAGAGTGGTATTGACCTTTCGTTTATGCCGTGCCCCTTGTTAAATTTACAAATGTAAATGACGTAGACATCTATTCAAGATGAAAGAGCCGAAGAGAAGAATTCAAGAAGTCTCAGTCCAAGTTGAAGTCATAGTAAGATTTGAGATTTTTCTCTTTCTTTGTTTTTGTTTTTTCAGTTTCTTTATTTTGATATTTGAGTTTCTAAATTTTGGAATTGTAATTCGATTTAGATTAGGAGTTTGAATTTGAGTTGGACTCAATTTTATAAAAGCCTATATAAAGGCCTTATTGTACCAACAATGAGCAATGAAGAATTTTAATAAATTTTATTATTTGAGATTTAACTTCTCTCATGTTATTTAGGATTACTTCCTAACCTCCTTCAAATAAACCTTAATCTAATTTCTCCTTCTTATTCCTTTCACCTGCAAAGAAATCCTAGAAAAAGAACCAACAATTATTTCTCCGTCTCCACAAAAAGCCATCAACAGCAAACGCCAACTCTTTATTCTTCTTGTCTTCTTCTACAATCCATCCAAAGGAATCCAAGAAAACCTCCAACAACCCGCTGATCTCGTCTCCTCCAACAAAACCAACGCCGCCACCTCCTCCGACGAACGCAACATCACCCATCAGCACCATCTCCAGCATCATCCTGTTGCTTCAAAGAAGAAAGAAGACACAAGCTTCAATTCGGATTCAGACCCATTATCAAAAACAGAATCGTTAGCGGACTTCATTTTTGATCCATAACTTTCGCATCCGGGCTCTGATTCAGGTGATCTTGGTACCATTACGACGACGACAACGAACTCTACGCATCAGTACCAAGTACACGTCTGAGATATCTCTGTAATCCTCAGTAGTAATTTTCTTTAACACAATATCTTTATTTGGAGTAGATAACTATCCTTGATTATTTTATCGATTTAAACTGCTGCCATTATATCGTAAGACTGTGAGATTTTGCTTGCCATGTATTTGTTGATCATATATTGAGAGTACAAAACTTTGCCTTCGTAACTGATAGCTACTTAGTTTATTTAAATTGCGAACGGTACACCTGTACTCGCATATTTTGTTAAATCCATCATCTTACATTATTGTTTTAATTATTTTCCTACTCAAGATCATAATAGTTGGTGAAACGTAGTAAAATTTATTACATTGTTGATTTCTAATTCACTCGCATACCTCGTTTCACATAAGCAAATCTCCATTGACTCTAAAAAACTACATCTTTGTTGATATTCAAGAGAATTAAAAAAACAAGATACATAAATTCATAAGACCCAAGTATCCTTACATAGACCATACAAGATCAAATCATATTCTAACTATGAATCCAAATACTACTGAACTCCAAATACACCAAAATATCATTTCTATAATATAAATACTCTATATCTAACATTCCCCCTCAAACTCACAATGGTACAACATGGAGAGTTTGCTAGCCAACAAAACAAATGCTAAAATTGTTAGAAGTTTTTGAAATGCTAATACTTAATTGTTGAACGAATTATCCAAGATGAGTTGTCAAGTTGCTGAAAGGGAATTGCTGAATTACCAACGAGTTATCAAGTTGTCGAGAACGGGTTTCCAAAACACGAAAGACAAATCCAAAACTTCCAAAACCCAAACATATCTGCCTCTCACCTACAGAAGTTGCAAGATCAAGATCCAAACCGAACTAAAGAAATCTAAACTGAACCAAGATGAATTGTCAAAGACAAACTACCGATTGCTAAAATTACAAAAAAAAAGAAAACAAACAAACGAAAAGTTTTCCAAAACTGAAAAACGAAGCCAAAACAAATCTGAACCGAATATAGAGATGAACTAAACCTAAGAAAACCAAACGAAAACTAAATCTAACTCAAGGTATCCGAACCAAAAGTCAGAACCAAATGATTCTTCAAAGCGAATTCACCAACGGAGCTTACTTTCCTCTGCAGGCTAAATACCAACAAAATATCTAAAAACCAAAATGTCAAACAAAACTTCTTGTGGAAGTGTTGAATCGGACTTTAAACCGTCGCTTCCTACACCAATCTGTAAAAAGTATACTCAAAAAGTATACCTCAAACAGTAGAATCTGAATAATTCAATTTCACCATTGCGTTCAAAACCCAAAAATCTTGAGATCGACTCCAAAATCACCAAAATAGGACTCCAATCTAATAATCTATGGCCGAAACAATATCAACCGTTCGATCAAACATGTTTCCAATTCTTTTTGTTGTTTACACTTCTGAGTGCTCCAGCAGATCCAAACAACTCTTCTCTTCTCCACGGACATGGTCCTCACGGGAAACTTTCTTTCAATGTTTGGGTTCCGCCAACACCAAATCTTGTTTTTTTTTTTCCCTTCTCTACGAAACGCGATGACAGAGAAGGAAAACAATTTAATACATCCGATTCTGAAACCATATCTCAATCTCGCTCGATGACCCCAAATCGAAGACCTCTTCTCCAATCTTAACTGGCATATCCAGACCTTCAACTACAATTAGGCTGTCAAGGTCGCAGATCAAAATCTGGAGACTGCAGCAAAAATTGAAGCCGAACAAATCAGAACTGCAGGTCCCCTTGATCAAGAAATTGG
The DNA here is from genome assembly GCA_038442645.1 of Agave tequilana. Taxonomy (NCBI): domain Eukaryota; kingdom Viridiplantae; phylum Streptophyta; class Magnoliopsida; order Asparagales; family Asparagaceae; genus Agave; species Agave tequilana. The sequence continues at coordinate 59,526 of JAVJIF010028571.1, forward strand.
GTGGATCCCTCCCAGTCGAAGAGAAACAAATTACGAATTGAATTCTGAATCTGATTAAGAGCTAAGAAAACAAGTTGACAAATTACTAACTGAAATTGCAAGTGAATCGTGAATCAAATAGAATAAGGACAGATATGTCAGGTCTTGAAAAAGAGGAATGAAGCACATTCAGGCTTGGAAAACGAAGACTTGCTAAAGAAGCTAGGAATCAAGGTCTTGGGAGGGCGTGAAGAAAAATACCAAACACTTAATCCTACTACATTGGTTCTCTCTTTGAATATGGAAAACGAACTGTCAAACAAGGTTCTAAATATCGGATATCGGAATCGTATCGGATGAGGGTTTTTCATATCGGATATCGGATATCGGGGGAGATATCGGGGATACGCGCGCATATCGGGCGTTCATATTTGACATTATATATAATGAATATTGATAATTAAAAGTTGTTGTTTTAGAGTCATACATATCATCTACCTAATAAAAATGATGTAATATGCTTGCAAAGACAGTAAAAAAATAATGTAAATTTGCACGCAGGTGCAATAAATAAGTTATTTCATACGGGCGATTTATCGGCCAATATGGGCGATTTATCGGCCGATATTTCAAATATCGGCCGTTTTTTGCTGCAAACGATATGGCGAACGATTTTCCATATCGTATCGGCAACAGGGGAAAAAAGGAGATATCGGACGATATCTCGGCCGAATCGGCCGATATTTAAAACAGGGCTGTCAAATAAGCAATTACCAAGTAACTAAGAATGCTAAAAAACGAAGAACAAAGTGAAAATAGGGTTACAAAGACTAAAACTAGAATTACTGAAGAGGAACAAGAGGAACAAAACACAACTAGAATTATCAAGGAGCAAGTGAAACGACCAATTATTAAAATACTGAAGATGAAACAAAATAGGAGGCAAAATTGTTGAAAATAAAGGAAACTAACAAGAACTAGAAGAACTAAAAGATTGCAAAAAAGATTCATTAAACTTGATGCTCTGATATCATGTTAGATTTACAAATGTAAATCTCCATTGATTTAATATTCAAAGAACTACAAAATAGAAGTTACATAAATGCATAAGACCAAGTCTCCTTATATAGATCATACAAGATCAAATCATATTCTTCTAACTATGAGTTCATATAGTAAAACTTTAAATACACAAAATAATGCTTCTATAATATAATAACCCCAAAACTGAACATTCACAATATGACATGAATTTAGTGAATCGCTCCTCGTTTCATCCCTTTTTATCAAAAAGAACAAGAAAAAGAAGTTTCTACCTTTCACCCCTATGATGCCAGATGCCCCAACTGTGAACAATCTCCACCTGACATGTCCATGAACCGATTTCCACCATTTAGAACCTCAAGTCCAAGGAATTTAGTAAGTTATTCCTTCATTGCGTGCTTAAAAAAATGTTTGGTCAACCTATTTTCCAGTTATCATTGATTGTCTATATTGCAAGCCACTTCTATCCTCAAGATACCAAAAATGATATATAAGTAGTCTATGAATCACTGATATAAAAAAAGGCTATAAAAATTATTAACATAAAATAATGCAATAAGCCTAAGAACTAGCAGTATAAGATCAATCTTCAAAGGCAAAATGCCAACACGAGTAGGAGATACAGCTCAAAAAAACAATAAATCGAACAGAAGCCTTTAAAGCCACTTTCTCTAGTCTTATAGTTATATCCAACACTTAGGATCAAGTAGAAAAATCAAAGCTCAGTGCAATGCTTGACTGATAGCACCACTATCTGAGTCAAGGGTGTATTCAATCTTCTCTATCACTATAACAGAGATTTTCAATTTCTCAGGGGATCTCACATTGCAATCACCAACATTTTCTCAACACTCACTCCAAATATCTAATCAAAA
>JAVJIF010028572.1:0-65049 GCA_038442645.1 Agave tequilana
TTGGGAAGAGTTTTCAATTGTGAAAATTATTTTCAAATTCATACTTTTTGAAAACCCCTTCCTTCTAAGGGCGGATGGATGGACGACCATGTGTATGATCAAATTGAAAATCTTATAAACATGTGCATGAATAGGGTGGTAGGTATGAGTTATACACTTGATCCTCATTATATTTTCAATTGGTATCACAATTGATATTTTTATTTTTGTATACTCATATTTGTGTTTTCTATATATGTATGCTTCAAACTTTAAATAGTATCAATTTTGATTGGTATTTATATTTTCATATATATATATATATATATATATATATATATATATATATATATATATAATATATATATATATATATATATATATATATATATATATGTGTGTGTGTGTGTGTGTGTGTGCTTACAATATCTTTACATTTTAAAGCATAAATTATGTTTATGCTAAACTTGATTTACTCCTTAATGTCAACTATTTTTCAATTGGTATCTTATACAAGCTTATGCATTGTTTTTATTAGTATTTCATAAAGGGAGAGAAAATTCTTGTTTTATCTTTCAATCAGTTTTATTTTCAATTGGTATCTTACTCTCATTCTTTATGATGAAAAATACTTTATTTTGGTATATGCTAACATTTTCAATATTGATATCAATAATCTTAAATTGGCATTATTCTCAATTTAGTATTCTTATTGCAAAATGAGTTGTATTTACCTAAAATTTGGTTTGTATTTTCAATTGGTTTTTACTTTCAATTGGTATCAAAAGATTTATAATATATATTTCAATTGATATAAAAAACGTACAATGTTTCATTTTCTATTTGTATAAAAAATTTACAAGATATTTTCAATTGGTATCTTTTGGTATCTTAAAATTTTTGTTTATTTTTAATTGGTATCATAAATTGGTATCATAATATTTCGATATATAACTTTATCATAAATTGGTATATTTTAATTGGTATCTTAAATATTGTTTGATTTGTTTTCGCCCCTATGCTGATGAATTGACAAAAAGAGGGAGAAGTATTTGGAGATTTATATGCATTCTTGTTTATGCATATATGTTTTATTTATGCAAAAAGGGGAGAAGTATTTGGAGAGCTTATTTATGTTTACTTCCATTTATGCATAAATGTTTGTGTTTAATTTATGAGCATTCATTGAATATCCTTATGTTTATTGCTATGCATGAGTTAAGGGGGAGCTTCTATGAAGCTTAACCTTAATCCATGCATATATAATTTCATGAGTTTTGTCATCATCAAAAAGGGAGAGATTGTTGGCCCAGAGGCCCATCACCCTAGTTTTGATGATGATTAACTCATGTAGTTATAGTTTACTAATGATCTTGTGCTTAATTAGTTTCAGATATTTGATCAAGATCTTAGTACGTGTTTAGCTTCAACAAAGGAGTTTTGGAGCTAAAACATATAGATTAAAGAGCTTGCGCGTCAAGATCGCATCTAGCACTCGATTGGAGTCAAGCTCGTTGGATCGCGTTTGGATCAAGTTGGCTTGGAGACAAGAATACTTCAGTTTGTTTAGTTTAGTATGTTTAGATCTTGTATAAAAATAGCTAGTATTGATATGCTCAAGTTCACACACACAAAAGTTTATTGGTTTTTGTTTTCGGTTTAACCCGTTTTGGATTTCATGTCAAAACATAGATATATATCTTATATGTATATTGGATTCTATCCATATACAATATAATTCAAATTTGTTTCAATATCATTTTTTTGTATCTATATGAGTTTTGGAGAAAATGGTTTTCTATTTCAAAAATCTAAGTTTTGAAAAATACAGATTTTGTGTTTAAGCTTAATTTCAATATCACAAAAATGGTTCAAATTATTTATATTATGTGTTGAATTTAGTCACACATATTTGTATTTCAAAGATATTACAAGAACTTATTTTTGTGAAATTTATGTGATTTTATGGATTTTATTAAAGGTAAAAAGACCAAGTTTTAATCTCTATAATTTGTTTGACCTAGCCTTTTGCATTTCAACCGGACGGTCGACCGAGGCAGAAGTCGGTTGACCGGTCCGATCGACCGATGTGCACGGCCAATGGCTTGAGGGCCGGTCGACCGGGCGGTCGACCGTCCAGAAAGCTCTGCTATCTGGATCTGGCCCCGGAAGTCGACCGCCAAGAGAGCTCTGCTCTCTGGTTCTGGTCCTGGTCGATCGCGCAATCGACCGATAGGTTAAAACCTGGGATCGGTCGACCGGGCGGTTGACCAGCAAGCTGCAACGGTCATAAATATGACCGTTGGCCAGTCGACCGGCCGGTCGACCGGTAGCAGATTTTCTGCTGACTTTGACCTAATGGCTAGTTTTTGGAATGGGTTATAAATACCCATCCCTTTGGACTATTTTTACAAGAATTTTAAGAGAGAATTTTCCTATCTTAAGTGTTTTAGCAACAAGTTTTCAAGAGTTTTTAGGCTAAAAGATTTTATCTTTATTTATTTTAAAGGGGATGGAAAAATTAAAGAAAAAGAGAAATCTTTGGGAATTGTTTTTGATCTTCATTTCCATTTTATTCTAGAAGTTTTTTTAAGTATTTTTTTTGTGATTTTGATTTCCAAACTCTTTATTTTCTCACACTTGAGCTATCATATCTATCCTATCTATACGATTTTATTTTTGGTGAGAAAATTAGTTTGTGGTTTATTGTGATCACCAAGAGTTGTAACCTTTCTTTTGCTTTGGCTTTGTGCCTTTTCCTCTAAGTGTAGAGGAGGTTGTGCATTGGGTTGTGGCTATCCCTCTAAGTGCAGAGGTGGTTGTGGATGTTTTGACTTAGTGCCTTATCCCTCTAGCGTGAGGTGATTGTTGTTTGGGTTAGTGTCATATCCCTCTTATGAGAGGTGATTGTTGTTGTGCTAGCCTTTTGTGTAGAGGTTGTTTGTTGGAGAGAGGAGTTGTATACTCCTAGTTTGTATTTGCTAAATCTTCAGTGGATGTTCCCTGTGTGGGAAGTTCTGTGTGGACGCATTAGTGAAAATCCTTCTGTGTAAAGGCGAGGAGGTAGAGCAGTGGCTCGAATCTCGAAACATATCTTTGTGTTTGCGATTGATCCACTATCTCTTAACTCTCTCTCTCTCTCTCTTATATCTTGCATTGATTTATATTGCTCATATCTTTATGCTTGGTATTGTTTGTGTGCCTCACTTGTGTTGAACCAAGAGAGCTTTACATAGCACTTCAACTCTTATTTAGAGAAATCTAGAGGAGTTAGTTTAGAGCCCTTCGCCGGGAATTCGGTTACACTCTTTGGTTACACTAAGTGTGTTGCAATTACTTTTTAAGTCCGCATTATGTCATTATATTAGCCATACACCTATTCAACCCCCTTCTAGGTGTATTTTCAAAAATGAGTAGAAAAAAGTCCGGCCTTAGTAAGGTCGGACTTAAAATTTCACTATGTAAAAAGTCCGGTTTTATCAAGGCCGGACTTTTTTTTTGGTACATACCAAAAAGTCCGGTTTTGCCAGGGCCGATTTTCTGTACTTGAACAAAATACACCATTTCAAAGTGCGGCCTTGCCAAGGCCGCATTTTTAGTTACAGCCACCAATAGCAGCAACAGCAACCACGTATTATTGTACAATACAAAAATAACGTCCCAACTTAATTCAATCTCAACCGGTGACATGAAGCCTGTTGATTCATTATCCAAATCGAGCATACCTGTGAATTGTTAATGATCTTCAGGTTCTCGATGGATCACAATATGTTTTTTCACGTATAATTTATGTTGTGCTCGAACGAACACAATTCAAGTATAGCATGACAGTCATCATCATCTGATATCCTACTGCTTAATAATTCTCGTGTGATACTGGCCACTTGCATGTCAAGTGAAGCAGATGCTCGCTTGGATTAATTTTGGTAATTCGATGAATTTTGTCTATCAATTCACACCTTGTAACTGATTTTCTAACAATCATGGGTTTTACTATTCTATTGACATAGCTTGGATTATTATCCCTATCTATTATTAGTTTATCATTAAACCAATAAAGAAGAGGAAAATGATCACTAGACATTGTACCTAATGGATGAAATAAAGGATTATTAATTTGCTCGAGCTTCTAAAATTTAACAAATTTACAAAAAAATTATCATAACAACTAATTAACTAACAATTATAATTTTACAAAAAATTTAACAAACAACAATTTTAAAAATATTACAAAAAATAATTTTAACAATTTTATAAACAATTTACAAACAATTTTACAAAAAAAAATAATTTTACTCAAATTTACTTTAATTTTAATCAAAATACAAAGTCTACACAAATCAATTTAACAATTTTACTCAAAAAATAAAAAAAATCTACACAATTTCTGCACAAATCACTCTAATTTAACACAAAAATGGAAATAAAAAATGGAAAGGACTGTGAGAGAGAGGGAGAGAGCGGGAGAGATAGAGAGAACTGAGAGAGAGGGAGAAGAGGGGAGAGAGAGCGGGAAAGAGAGGGAGACAGAGCTGAGAGAGATAGGGAGAGAGGGCTGAAAGAGAGGGAGAGAGAGAAACATGGAGGAGCAGTGGCGGCGGCTGGAGCTAGGCGGCTGTCAGGGGTTTAGGGCAGAAGAGGGAGGAAGAGATTTAGAGGGGGGATAGAGAGAGAGAGAGAGAGAGAGAGAGAGAGAGGACTGTGTCAGAAAAAGATGGGAACCCCTATTTTATACAGTTCAGATTTTTTTTTTCCCCCATTCAGAGTCCGATCTTAGTAAGGTCGGACTCTGTAAGATATCCAGTACAGAGTGTTGATGGCATGCGAATCTTTTGATTTGTTAAGTGATAAGAAGTCCGGCCTTGGCAAGGATGCCAAGGCCGGACTTTTTGTAAATGATACAAAAAAGTTCGGCCTTAGCAAGGCCGGACTTTTTAAACAATCATTTTCTAAGTCCGGCCTTGTTGCCAAGGCCGGACTTCTGTAAAGCACCTTCATTGCGTTACGCTGGTGCCGACAGTAGACCGTTGGCCGACGTGGCGCCAATATGACAAGAAGGAAGTCGGTTGTTAGAAATATTTTTTAGGGGGTTTATTTTTATAGTTATTTTTAAAATTAGGATTAATTCAAAACTTTGACCTTGACATTTATAATTCTCCGCAAATATAAAATAAGAATTGTGTCACACATGTCAAAGACGTGCTTCTTGAACTCTCCATTAGCAAAGTAATCTCTAATTATAAACCTCAGTATGAAAGTGCTTCAGCAGTTTTGGTGTTTTCTGTACTAGTCAAATTTAATGAAAGTAAAAAAATGCACATCACTCTCAAATAATTGCTAAATGAGAGAGAGAGAGAGAGAGAGAGAGAGAGAGAGAGAGAGAGAGAGTGATATTATTGTATACCTTCCTCCATCAAGAGTAATCAATTGCTCTTTTCATCCCACTCGGCTCTACTGGTATTAAAGTAGTTGCACATGTCCATAAACCTGGTGCTCAAGCTCTTAATATGGTTGGAAATATTTGGTCCTCTGAAATCAGTACAAAACTTCTTGTTCATAGCACAGGCAGCTACGGAAAAGGCAGCAGGCGTAAAGGTTTTATCAACTTTGTATCTTTGCCTTGCTAGTTCAGCTAGGTAAGGAATGAGAAAGCCGTCATGCTCCGCATCCCAGATTTTGTTCAGTTGCTTCTTGGTCTTTTTGTTCGCGGTACCGGTGGCTTGTTCTTCAATTTCTTCACCGGGAAACTCACCTTCACCTCATCTCTGTCTCTTGATTTCTTAGAATCACCAGTGTCATGCAATGTGTGCCTCTCACTTTGGGGTGACAAATGGTGTCCCACTGGGGGTTCGGTTCATGTGTGTGAGCCACACACACATACAATAAGAGAACCAATCCCGCGTTGATACGTGAATTGATTCTCTTATAATATATTATGTGTGGGGCCTCACACACATATTAAAAAGATTTAAAAATTTCAATCCACGTGTCAATACGAGATTGGTTCTCTTATTGTATGTGTGTGTGGCTCACACACATGAACGGAACCCCTTTTGAGTTGAGATCATCGCCTTTCCCAAAGAAGCCCCATGAATATCCCCTTCAATCAAGCAAATCTGGGGGAAAATTAGGTCAAGAATGCCTGCCAATCTCAACATACAAGAAGGCACATTACAAATTACTTTGGATGTAAAGAGCCACAAGCTTCAGTGAAGGAGAATGAGGCCACCAAATCGTGTCATATAAGATAAATTGAGGGTCAGTTGAGAGCGACGAAGAAAAAAACTCCACCTTTCATGGCGTATCCGACGAAGAAGAGAAGCCGAGAAAGAGGGAGATGACGGCGGCGCGGGTGATGAGAGAGAGAGAGACGAGAGTAACCCTAACAAAAAAAAACAGAGAGAGAAAAATATTTAATTTAGTGTTGTCAGATTTTTCATGGATTTTCCTCTCAACTTTGAGAGAAAATATGACACTCAAACTTTTCTAACGTGGCTGCCCTTTCAACCCCTCTTAATTTTGGACAAACAAACATGTTGGAGTTGAAAAATCATAAAGGAAAATCATATGGGGCCCGTCAAATTCAGACTTCTACGCTACTTTTCACCCTTTTTTTCCCAACCAAACAACCCCTAAGACTGAGCTTTTCACGAAAAACGGTGGGATCAAAAAAGGTGGCACAACATTTTTCTTCTTTTTCGGAAAAAATATAGACACTCCAGTCTTGTTTTGAGCTCGAGATACCTCATAATCAAATTCTACTCGTTTATTATTGTGTCAGGGTTTGTAAAATTGTACGTTTTCTAGCAATTGAACTGCTTGCTGTGGATCATAATTAGAGTACAAAAAGTGTTTTCTAACCATATAACAAGCTTAACTTCTAAAATCGTGAGCATGGCGTGAAAAGACCTCAATTTAGTATTTTGTATTTAAATGATTTAGCAGCAGAAAACTACGATTAAGGAACTTAACTACAAAACCAACCAAACTGCAACCTGCTCATTAACTCCTTGCGTTTCACAGAGACAACATTTCTTGGTACCAACTTACAGATTCATTCACCAAATTCCTAGACAGGCAACAAAGCAGCTGGATACCTGCCATTAATCCCAAAACAAGACACCAATTGGTCATACAATACATCTAATAACTCATCACCACTGCAAAACTGGGAAAGAGTTTCAAAAACAACAGGAAACAAAGACAAAAATGGTTGCATTGGCATGCTGAAGTGGTCCATGGATCTTTTTAACTTGGGTAAATATTCTGGGATGGGTCTTATTGAACTAAGATGGCACACCAGGAACCCACATCAAAGTTTCTAGCCAAAAAGCACTTGAAAAACAAAACACCCAGGGGACCAGGATTGAATGCTGATGGGCCTCTGAATTCTGACAGTTCCCAAAAACCCATCATTTCAGACAGCTGCCCCCAAAAAGTCCATCAAGTTTGGTTGCTTCCCAGCTTCAGCTCACACTTGACATGCCCACCACTTTGGGTTGCTCAAAACAGTTCGTTGGTGAGAAAAATGCAAGTTCAAACCTTTAAGAACATCAGGTGCAAACCACAAACTTAAAGAAAGATGTATAACCCAGACTTCAGAAGAAGAAGAAGACACGGACATACCGATATGAACACGGACACAACTGATACCACACGACACACTGCTGAGACACCAAATTTTTACTGAATATACAGGTGAAACTTCAAATGACAATGCAAGAATCATCGTCTCCACTAAAGGATGATGATCATAAGCCGAAGCCGGGCAGGGCCTTCCCCACCCTTACCGAAATTTACCAAGGTTGGAGTATCGGTCTCTCTTCTGGGTCCGGCCCCAACTCATTATCATCCCTACGCGTGGCACAAGTCCAACGCGATTCAATTTTAATATGCTGCATTTATGTCAAGTTCTCTCCATTTATTTCTTCTTTTTATAATGAAAAGAACGAGGAAAGGGAAAAAGACAAGTGCACACCCCTACATAAATTGAGCCTTAACATCTCATATCAGCCACTGCTACACTTGCCACAACTCTTATTTTCGAGCACATTGACAGAATCTCAAGCCAATGCCAATACAAAAACTACCTGCAGTAGCTTCATAGTCCTCAGTATCAGAGACAGAACATATCCAATCTCAAAGCATAGCAACCATTTGCGCAGACGAAGCCTTGACTTGTGCCATTACATTAAGGGAAAAAAAGAACTTAACTATGTATATCACAGAAAAACCATCAAATATTTTCACAAAAACAGAGCAACCGCCACCCATAGCTCATTTTCTCTACAATAAATATTAGAATATAGACCCAAAACATGATTGATGCTCAGCACCCTGCTGCAACTTCCCATTATTAAAGAAAAGGCAACTGTAACAATTAGACTTCAGTAGCAGTGGAAGCCAATGATGGGTCCTTGAGATTTTGTATATATCCCAAGGCATCACAATACCTTACAACATGAGAAATGGTTAAAATTCCTCCACAGTTATAATCACAGTACTCAAAGGTTGCAGATGATGGTCCACATTTCCCTTTCCTATTTAACCATTCAGGTCCTGGAGCAGTTCATGAGAAATATCATTGCCATATCTCTCTCCTGCTGAACTGCTGGAGACCAAAGTCTGATTTCTCATTCTTCTCAACCAATCTATGGGGGAAAAAACCCCTCAAGCACTGTTGGAGACTAACGTCTGATTCCTTATTCTTCTCAACCAAATCACACACAAAACATGTGTGCAACTGCACACCCACCTACCCAAACACACACAATGCAGTACTGTGTTGTGTTTGTTTAACACACTGTAAGGCTATGCAACAGTAAGGGTCTGTGCTAAAGGTTGTAAAGCTATTCTCCAAAAGAAACGGCCCTGAAATGAGCAATATGTTAAGATACAAGAACTACAATTCTAATATATAATCATCTCGACACTTCAAACTTTTATACTGTCAGTCAAGCCCTTTGATTCAGCAGCACCTGGCAACTCTTATACAATTCAAAGGCATCTCTCTCCCTTCATCACCCTTGTTGTTTTTTTCTCCCCTTTTCTTTTGTTTCTTTATTTCTTTTTTTTAATAAAAGAGAAACACACCCTTGCTTTTATATCCATCCAAGATATCCCAAAGCTCTCCACCATGTTGTGTAGCTGATTCAAGATAATGGTAAAGGTTTTAGTAGAGGCCTCACAACCACACAAGGTTTCTCATATTTCCATATACCATTGAACCATAAAAAATTTCATCAAACAATATAATATCTTCGACTGATATGCTCAACAAGGCGACAACCACACAGTAGCATTTTTTCCCCCTTTTGGGGAAAAAAAATAATAGTAGAGTTTAGGGCAACTTCCTTTAAAAAGAAATCACAATTTTGAATATTATAAAGCATGGGCACGGACAGAGGACACAAATATGACACGAGAGAGACACGATGACACGACAAATCAGTAAAATGTAGGATATGAGGGCACAGTGATATAACTATGTGTATATATGTGTATCTATATACATATCAAAACTCACAGTGACTAGGATGTATTTTATTAAAGTGAAAATGAAAACCAAAATAGAATCTAAATAATTTACATCCATAACTTCTAATAAAGTAACAAAAAAAAAAATCTAAAAAAAATCTAATTAATACTTGACCTAGTTTGTGTGATGTGTTTAGATGCTACTAACATATTTACTTATGTTGACGAGATATTTTTCTCGTGTTTATTTAAGTGGCACGTGACTTTTAAATATTCAACACTTGATCTTCAAATTCTATTTAAATTCGAAATGGTGCTGGACACAGAGCCAACACATGACTGTATGGTTTTTTCTTTTTTTTCAAAACCGACGCAGGTTTGGACTGTCTAAAACGTGTCGGGCAAACATCTTGCAAGTATAGATGTCCGACATGGACGCGTCACTCACTTTGAATTGTTTGTACTTTATAGTTTGAATTTTTAATAAAAAAAGAAGACATGTTCATATTCTATTTTAAAAAATTAACCTTTTTTTTTCCTTTTTAGTTCGTAGTTGGCAACCTTGAATCCAGCAATATTCATTTTATTTTTTGAGTTATAAGTTGAAGAGAGAGATGGTTGGGGGGGGGGGGGGGGGGGGGTGGGTTGTTGTGGTGTGTTTCGACCTATCAATTCAAGTAATCTCATGTTTGTGGTTGGCAATCTAAAAGATAAGCCAAAAATGTTACATAAGCAGAGTACTTTGCACTCAGAGCCTAATATGGCCAGGAAGAGGCCAACTTTTGAAAATAAAATCTAACCAGGTCTTTTCTCTATATAAATACAAAATAATGATTTTTTTAAAAAAATTGCTATGAAGTTTATCATTAAACAAGCATGTGAAAGAAAAGTTATTAACTCATTACTATTCAACATGTGTAACTTCTTATGCTACATTATCTCATAAGGAACACATTAACTGAATAAGCTTATAGTTTAATGGGTCACTGTCTAGTGTAGAAGGCTAGCCTCTACCCTGATTTATGGGAGGATTAGATTAAGCTAAAGAACAGATAAAGGGAGGGGTTTATCTGAGAGAGGAAGTGATCCTATTGGACTAATTTAACTTCACTTAATAATTTCTTGCATCCTCTTCTTTGCTTTTTATAAACATTAAAGACAGAAGTCTGGTCACATGCTATGTGAAGAATCGTTACAAGCCTACGATGATAGCTAGGTCTAACTGTTGGGATTTGGGTTGAACAAATAGTCCCACATCGGCTAGACATGGGGATGACCTTGGATATATAAGAATTTGGACAATTCCACCTAAAAGACTAGTGTTTTGTGATGGTGTCTCAAGTCCTTCAATTGGTATCAGAACCATCCATCTTAGTAGAGCGGAGCTCCCATTGCCCAGCCTTCCTCCTATGTAAGCAATTTCACATGAAATTGGTCTCCTCAACCTAAATTTTAATACGCTCCAACCATATAGGAACCAACACTTTGATTATGCGGGTAGCTACATCGGTTCCCCTTCTTTTGCTTAGAGAGGGTGTCAACCACCTTGTTGTCTCCTCCCTGCTTGTTTTCGACCTTAAAGTCCAAACAGTCCAAAGACAAGTGTTTGTCCCAAATCTTTGATCAAGATTGTATTTTATACTCTTTTGATCCATATGTATCAAGGACAACCTTACGCCACCATTCCTTAACAATCATTAATATTGTTAAGTTATTAGGATTGGGTTATTACCTGTGTACTCATATTCACCTTGTACTCTATTTATATTTCTCTGCTCTAATGAAGTATGCTTTAGGGTTATTTATTTACATGGTATCAGAGTTAATAAAACCCTAACCCTAGTTTCTCTATAACCATCCGCTTCCTTCTCCAATCAAGCGTCCTCTCAACCATCCCAAATCCTTCATGCGACTCCTAAAAAAGACCTCGCCATCGCTCCTAGACATCAATAGAGGTGTCACAACCCTTGCGTGGGCTCGCTAAGGAGATCTGCACCCACGCGTGAAGCCGTGGGAGACTGTTGCATCCTTGCAAGGATCCGGTGAAGACTTCTGCACCTGGCAACACCCGCAAGGCTCTTTTGCACCCCTCTGAAGCCCGATAGGCCTGCTGCACCCAAGGGAGACCTCATCGGCCTCTATTATGTTTTTCTTTTTTGAAAGCTGACAAGTTCTGATGTGCACCTGCAAGGCTCGGTCAATCCCGCAGAAGCCTTGTCAAGGCTCTTTGACATGAAGTGAAGGGTGCACAATTGTTCCTGTTGTATCTCGAGTCCTCTACTCATCTTTGGCTAGATTGAAGTTTTTTTACTTACTACTGGCTGTTTTCTGGTGATTTATCTCACTGGCTACGATGTTTCATACGTCGAGCTCCTCCTTCACTCTGGTTCCACGCCGATAGTTGAGACTTCTACGCCCAAGACAGTTTTGGGGATTATCACAAAGTTGAATGGCTCTTACTTGTTGAGGGCACAATATTTCGCATATTCATTGGTGCTCAGAACAAGTTGGCTCATCTTCTTCAGCCTCGACCTGCTGCTAAAGATTCATCTTATGTGACATGACGTACTGGATCTTATTCTGTGATGCCTTGGCTCCTTAACAGTCTAGAGGAGAAGATCAGTGACAATGTCATGTTCTTGACCATTGCTAAGGAGATGTAGGATATCCTAAAGATAATGTATGAAAATGAAAAAAATTCTTCAAGGATATTTGAGATATATGAGCGTCTATTTGAGCTCAAACAGGGAGATAAGTCTGTGCTCGAGTTCTATAGAGAACTCAAGAGTTTGATTGATGAGTTTTAGATGCATCAGCTTACTGTCACTGATACATCGACACTGATGGGTATCATCAAGATCTCATAGAGTCAAAGTTCCTGTCTGACTTGAGTCCTACACTACGATCTCAGGTCGGGGTGAGATGCTGGTGAGATAGTCCACGAGATTGAATGTCACTGTCCTCCAGAGTCATGCATGTTTCTATTGGGGCTGATGTGTCATCTGCATCATCCATTGAACAGTCTGCCTTGTACTCTAAATGTGGTAAAGGTCGTGGTCGCGATCGCGATTTTGGAGGAGAATGTGGCTAATTTGGAGCTGGACGTATTTTACTGGTGGCAGATAGAGGGCTCTGACAAGGGGTCTAGGCAATATAAGCACTATAGACGGAGTAACCACATATCTGAGAAGTGCTGGGAGAAGTTTGGTCGACCTGAATGGGCACAGCTAGCTGATTCTGATCCTCATGTCCCTTGTAATACTCCTCATATTCCTCCATCTACTTATCCTGATTCTTTTGATTCTTTCACTGTTATACTACCGCAGGAAGAGTATGGTAGACTACGCCAGCTGGAGTTCTCTCAGAACAATCATTCAACAACTCATGCATCCTCTCAGGCATGCGCACCGATACTGCCTCTCCACAAAAGCTTTGAATTTTAGACTCAGGAGCCTCATCCCCACATGAAAAGTATTAAATAAAATTTGTTTCATTAAAATTTTTAAATACCTACCCTTCTATTAAAATTATTGATGGTACCCAGTCACCTGTATTAGGCATTGAGGTAGTTCAGGGTACTCCGTCCTTAACTCTTACTGATATCCTATATTGTTCAAAATTCCCTATTAGCCTCTTGTCTATCAGTCGATTTATCAATATAATAACTGTAAAATAACTTTTTTCCCTTCCCATTATTGTTTCAGGTCCTGTCGATTGGACGGAGGATTGGTTCGAAGTATGAGCTAGGAGGCATGCACTATTTGGATGACCAAGTGACCCCTACTAGCTTAGTTGCAGAAATCCCATTCTACTCTAGCACTGGCGCTTGAGTCATCCTTTGGTGCAAAAGCTTCAGTTTGTCGTTCTTATTCAGCCTTTTGTTTCTTCTTTAGGTTGTGAGTCTTATGAGTTAGATAAGCATCATCGTACTACCTTTCAGAGTCGAGTCAATAATCACAGTAGCTATGCGTTTGAGTTGGTCCACTCTGATGTCTGAGATCCCAGTTATGTGCCTTTCATTAAAGGTTTTAGATATTTTCTGATTTTTGTTAATGACTTCTCACATGACTTAGTTGTACTTACTAAAAGAGAGGTCAGAAGTTTTCAGTGTTATTGAACTCTTTTTTAATGAAATAAAAAATTAATTTTTTACTTTCATTCATGTGTTTCGTACTGACAATGCCTTGGAGTATGTTAAAAATGATGTGTGTCTTTTGTTCAAAAAATAAGATTATTCATCAGACATCCTACTCTCATACATCCCAACAAAGTGGTGTTGTTAAATGCAAACATAGGCATATTCTGAATGTTGCTAGAACCATGATGATACATGTGTATTTTGAAATATTTATGTTATGATGTTGTGTTAAGTGCTTGTCATTTGACTAATTGGATGTCCTCCTCTGTTCTTGATAGAAAAATTTCATTCTCTTGTCTCTACCTTAACAAGAGTGTCTTCTCCATGACTCCCCGTGTTTTTAGCTAAACTAATTTTGTTCAGAAATGTCTCCTGGGTTAGAAAAATGTCTTCTAGATTTATCAAATATCTTTGTTGAGTATTTAGAACTCAAAATAGATACCGGTGTTATAATCTCTTTACCAGAAAGTATTTTGTGGCTGCCAATGTCACATTTTTGAGTTTGTTCTATATTTTTCTTCATAGCTTCCTGTTATTGCATAAAAGATTATTCCTCCTTCACTGTCTGTGTCGTTGCCTGCACCTATTTCTACTGATTCTTTATCAGTGCCTCCAGTAGACACTTCAGAGTCACTTGCCTCAATGTCGATTCGAGATTCATATACTTCTACACTCATCGCCAAAAAGTTCTTGCCTCTGAACCAATTCCGACCAACCTCTCTCCAGTAGATGGTCCTTACCCTCAATCATCAATATCTCCCTCTGATCTTGATATTCACATTGCCCTTCGAAAAGTTTAACGGTTTTGCACTCATCATCCTTTTTCGAATTTCATTTTCTATGATCATCTTTACCCTGCTTTTCATCAGTTTGCTCTATTATTGTCTTCTAAGTCTACGCCAAGTCTTGTGAGGAGGCTTTATTGGTACCTGCCTAAAAGCGGGCCATGGATGAGGAGATGGATGCTCTGGTTTCCCACGAAACTTAAGACATGATTTCGGCACTCACAGATGTTATGGTGGGATGTCACTAGGTCTATACTCTAAAGTATCACCTAGATGGATCGGTAGATCGATATAAGACCGGACTCATGGCCAAGGGTCAACCTATGACATCGATTATTTTGAGACATTCTCGTCAGTTGCCCAAATGAATTCTATTAGAATTCTATTTTGTTGTTATTAACTTGTCATGACTATTATTCCAACTGGATGTCAAGAATGCTTTTTTATATGAAAATCTCATGAGAAGGTTTATATCGGACAAACTCCAAGTTATGTTGCTATGGGGGAGAATACACTTTGTCATCTCAAGAAGGCTATATATGCTTCAAGCAGAGTCCAAGGACATGATTTGAGAAGTTTGACATTACCATCTCTGGATTGGTTTTCACTGATGTCACTCAGATCACTCTGTTTTCATTCAGTGCACAAAATCTGGCATCACAGTTCTGACAGTGTATATTGATGATTGACAGTGAATTAACTGGGCTATTAGAGACAAAGGAGTATTTTAAACGTCATTTTGTGATCAAAGATATGTAAAGGCCTAAATACTTTCTGGGGATTGAAGTTGCATATCAAAAATATAGTGCACTTTTTTCTCAACGAAAGTATGTTTAAATCTTCTGGAGGAAACATGACTTTGGGATGCAAGCCTGCTAAGCACTCCAATAGAAGTCAATGTGAACTTATGATTTGATGATAGTCACATACTTGATGATCCAAGACAATATAAGAGATTGATTGGGAAGTTGATCTATCTCATGGTTACTAGACCAGATATAACTTTTGTTATTAGTATATTGAGTAGGTTCATGCATCAACGCAGAGAAGCTCATTGGTCCGCTACACTAAGAATTCTGACTTATCTCAAGAGTTGTCCAGAGAAATACCTAGTGTAAGGGAAACATAGACATGTACACAGTTCTAAATACTCTGATTCAAATTATGTCGATGACATGGGAGATAGAAAGTCTGCTACTGATTATTAGACCTTTGTTGGAGAAAATCTTGTGACTTGGAGTAAGAAGTAAGATGTTATATCTCGCTTAAGTGCAGAAGATGATATAAATCTATGGCTTATGCTACAAGTGAAATGATTTGATTAAAGAATCTACCGATGGAGCTTGATTTTAAAAAGCCTAAATCATTGCCTATGCATTGTGATAATCAGTCTGCTATCTAAAATTGTCCAGAATTTTGTATTCCATGAAAAAACTAAAAGATGGTTACTTTTCAGTTCACACCTTCTTCGAAATAGTTAGCAGATCTCCTTATCAAACTTACCTCACCTCAGATGTTTTCTAAATTATGTAACAACCTGGGCCTGAGCATGTTAGATATCTATACTCCAACTTGAGGGAAAGTATTAAGTTGAGTTATTAGTATTTGGTTATTTGGTCATTACATATATACTCATATCCACCTTGTACTCTATTTATATCTCTCTTCTCTAATGAATGAAGAATGCTTTTAGGGTTTATTTGTTTACAAATATCGCCAACATTTCTTTCTCTTAAGTCAAGAAAGCAGCAACCTCCATCTAAACTCTTAAGTAGCAAATGAGATCTTCTAATTTGCATTAAAATCGCAATCGAGTCACGAGTCGATGTGTGGCATTCGACAATGAACTCTTTCTTGAAAATAGCATGCTCAACATAGGCGGGGTCATAGAGCGTGCTTCAACTTATCAACCGTCTCTTGGGCCCTCTC
Organism: Agave tequilana; assembly: GCA_038442645.1. Taxonomy (NCBI): domain Eukaryota; kingdom Viridiplantae; phylum Streptophyta; class Magnoliopsida; order Asparagales; family Asparagaceae; genus Agave; species Agave tequilana. The sequence goes on from JAVJIF010028572.1 coordinate 16,309, forward strand.
ACCATCAACTCCCTTGTTCAGTAGTTCCTTCTCGGACCTAGACCTGCAAATCCAAAAGATGTTCTAAGTTTTCATGTCTTGAGTAAGTAAATCTATGATGTGACTCATCTTGCAAAGGTAGTGATTTAAATCTTCTATGCGATGGAATATAAGATCCATGCCAATTTAACAACTACTAGTCTATAATGGTTTAAGTCTTTTGCAAATTTTGAACTGTTTAGAATTCCCTTTGCATAATTGTAAGTTAGGTCTAGTGGGAATACATGTAGTGTGACCATATGCATAAATAGTAACCACAGAACTATAGCAGTCTAATCAGTTAAGAGGGGAATTATATGTTTTTATATCATTTTCTCTTGCAAAACAACATTTAGGGGGCTGACCTAGGGTTATTTCTACCCAGCTCTGAAAAGAGTGTTGTGCTCTATTCATCCTCCTGCTACTTTCTTCTTCCCTTTAGTAGTCCAACTTCTCTACCATCTTCTTTCTTGCAGTTTCCATGCATATGCAACAGAAAAATATAATTCTTGCCCTATAATCTTATGTTGGATTCCTTGAGCTTTCTTTAGTTGGAAAATCAATTTATGTGTCAAATCTGCCTTTTGACGCCAAATACGCCTCAAACTTTATCCCAGGCACCGATATTTTTCAACTTTTATCAAACTTTAGTCAACAAAAATCCTATTGAACTCCTTTTACCCTGAAGTTTTTCCATTGCTGAAATAAACGAACAACACTATTTTCGCAATATGTTGGGACCTGAGTGATTCATTCTGTCGCAACAACCATAAACTACCCTTAGGCTATGCTGCACTGACACGCGCTGGAGGAACCCATGTCTGTGTCCGGCACCTATCCAACATGTGCAAGATACTTGGTAGACACATGCTCAACAAAACTGCAAGGAAAAAAAAAGTTTTATTTTTCTAACTAGGAATTTTGCATCTCTTTCTGAGCTATATGTTTGTTTTTTTTCACTATTTTATTATGATGGTTTAGTTTTCACAGATATTTGATTTGGGAATTTAGGGTTTATATGGTTTGTTATTATGAATCTTGATGTTATTAAACATAGCCTAAGTGAGCTAAGTTTCTATCCAATCTGAGTTAACAGCGCCCATAGGTAGCCTTTTATAGCATTTAGCCAAGTAGAAACAAAGAGCGCAAGGAAACATAATGCTTTTTATCCAACTGATAAGGAGCAATGAAAGCAAATCAGATGAACAAAAATCTCATATTGCAAGCAAGCCATATTCATTTTCAGACCAATAACATGTTGATAGATGCCATAAAAGGGGAAGTTAGCTGAAAATAGTTATATTCCACCATGGAAAAAAGAAATATCATGTTAAAAGCCTCAACACTGTTGCTGGAGAATAAGAGGGGGAAATCCCCTAGCCCAAACATTTGATGCATTATCTTGCAAATCAAGATATCTGTCACATTTAGAGTCAAGACAGTACCAACTGACAATAAATGGCCTGATTTAAACTCGCATTGAATGACAAATTGGTAACCTTACTCTAGCTAGATTACTAGCAGCCTCGGTGGTAGAGACGGCTGAACAAGCATGTGGATTATGTCCAGTTATCCAGGAGGAACTGAGAGTCAGCGAAACCAGAAGTTTGCAATCAATTAGAGGAAAGAGCAGAGAAACAATGCCACAATGAATAGATTAAGACCAAAGAAGTCGCAAAGAGATGGGATGGAAATGAGAAGTGAAACTGATGTAATTAAGGATGGATCACAATCACCTTCAATCAATGAAAAAAAGAAAACTAGAGTTTTGAAAAGAAAGAGAAATTTTGGGATTGAGAAAAAGAGATAAGAACTGGACAAATTTTAGGCTTCACACTCCTTTCACCATAGGCTTCGCACCTCTTACACCAAGGGCTTCACACCCCTTACACTAAGGGCTTCACACCCAATCTTAAGAACTCAAAACTCAAGAAATTTAACTGAAATTTTTTCATTCATTCATGCAATACCAATAAGAGAGTCTTGGAGCCTATTTATAAGTTTTACAAAAGTCCAGTCTAAGAATTTAACCGATGTGGTACTAAAAACAACGAAAAATAAAACAACTAAAATAAAATAAAATAAAATAAAGCAAAACTAAACTAGAACTGATGACATGCAACATGACGTGATGTCCTCATCATTTCCCCGGGGTGAGAAAACTCGATTATGCCGAGTGTGGACTGGAAAGCTATTGTCTGACTGTGATAATGCTCAAATAGTCTATGGCTAAACCATCAAAGATCTTCCTCAGTACTCCAAGAATTTTTGATTCAGGTGTTCCTCTTCTCTTAATAAGATAGTGTCGTGCTCCTCCATCTGTAGTAGAGATAATCTGATCATTCAAATTAGAATCTATATTTTCTGCTACATGGGATATTTAAGAGGACGTAGAGGTAAAGGGAGATCTCAGAAGGAAGGTTGTGGGTAGGCTCATCCATGAAATATTAGAAGCATCAAAAGCACTTCTATGTGGAACCAAATTCTCAACATTAGAAGTGCAACTAATACAAAAAATCTAGTTGGAGGTCCCCGACATAAGCATTTGAATTGATCATCTTGTGGTTTGAAAAGGGCATGCACTTCTCTCGTGCAATTTCTATACAGTTCCCGAAGAAAAACTGTTCAGTCCTAAGGCGGACCATCGCAGTCACCAACATTAAATGCTCTCAATCAATCAGTATAAGGTTATAATCAACATTATTTTTTATTATTTTGTCTCTGATTTTCTCACGTAATGCACATGTGTGAGATGTAGATGCAGATGCAGAGTCTAATGTCCTAAAATGATGTGGCGTTGACAGCAGAAGAAGAAGGGGTTGACACCAAAACAGGTAAGATCGGTAAGAGAAAGGAGAGAGTGGTAGCAATGGTGGTAGGAGAGGTGGGGTTGGCAGCAGAGCCAAGGATGGGGAAGAAGGGGCTCCTTTCCTCAGTTTTTAATCAGGGACTTTTGTACAGATTAGGTTAGTTCCTTTACATTTCTTAACTGCAATAGGTGTTTGCTCAGACTGTCTAAACTTGGATCTCAAGGGTAGTAATTTAATCTTCTTACCTTTATGTAAAATTGCAAATGTTAGATCAACCGTAGATGATAATATTTTTTGTCGAAAAACCATGGCCTACCTAGAATAATTTGATCCACATCTATAAGAATCACATTGCATCAGATCTTGTTCTTATATAGATTAAAGTCGACCAAGACAAGTTATTGTTGCTTCACTTCTAGAGTCGTAGAGTTAATCCATGACACCTTGTATGGGTAGGGAATGGGGTACTGCCTTAACCCAACCTTTTTAGTCACATTGAACGATAAATATTGCATTGACACTACTTTCACTGTCCATAATCATCTTATAGTTCTTATCTCCAATCTTGGTGAACATGTGAAAGGTTGTAGTTCTTCTCCAATCGTTGATTTATTCTGGCTGTCGTAACTAGGGGTTAGGTCAATCGATGCTAAAGTCTTAATACAGCCACTGAACTTACAGTCTGAAGCAGAAGCGTCCAAGTCATCGTCCTATTGATGCACAGCCGCTTCTAGACCATCTTCTTTTTCCTCACATTCTTCTATAGGGACTTCCACTAAAAGGGTTTTAGTTTGACTCAGGCATTGCTTGCAATGAGTCCATACCCTTGACATCTATAACACTGGGTACGCGGATTGACCTCCATTAGTTCACTAGCGGCCTTCTTCTCAAAAGTTGCCAGTTTTGTATTAGACGAGCCTGCTGATTTGACACTTGAAGAACTGGAGACAGGTTTACTCTAGGTAAGAAATGATCGGCTAAAACTAAGTTTGCTAGTGTTGTTATCTTAGAGCTATCTCTAAAATTAGTTCGGTGAAAGTATGATCCTCTAGACTCATCTAAATCGATGACCAGCTGATATGCATGTTCTAGAACCGTGATGCCTCGAGCTATGAGCTCTCGGCGGTAGTCGTCCCTAAGACCTGATCTAAACCTAGATGGAATTTGTTTGAGAGACTCAAACTTGATGGCACCACACTGATTCAAGTATTCATCAAACCTTGCGATGTAATCGGTGGCCAACTTGTTTTCTTGAGTTAACCTATTCCATTTATCCAGTAAACTGAAGGAAGGTGGAACATACTTCAGCCTAAGTTTCTGTTTTATTCCTCTAAAGTCTCAACTGGGTCATCTTTTCTAATCGCATCACTCTTTCAAGGTTCTCTCAATACTGTCTGGTCTATCCAGTTAGTTTCATCATAGCAAATTAAATTTTTCTACACTCTGACATGTCACGCCAATGGAAGTAGTGTTCATAACTAGTTGCCAAACTATGTAAGCCTGAGGATCTAGATGTCTGTCGAAAGATGGAGTATCTACTTTTAAACTTTTGACATATTGGGCGTCCATGCCCTTAGTGTAGTAGTGCTAAGCTTGCCTTCGCAGGGGGTGACCTATTATTTTCTCGACTCGTTATTTTCTATGTGATCTAAGGTTCTCTTTCTATTAGTTTCTAGCCTATCAAGATGTGTGACTAATTCCCTGTAGTTGGTGTCAGTTGTTCTCTACACTCTTACAGTCATTGGTTCATCTGGTCCATCTTAACAAGGATCACGTCAAGTGTATCCTTAATGCTAGAGTCCATGTGCGCATAAGTTTCTCCTATTGAAAAAAAAAAATTCCACTTCTAGTTTGCATGCAAATCTAACTAGTCCTAAATGAGGAATTTTTTTATTTTTTATTTTTTAATGCAGACAAACGACAAGTGTTGATGCAAAGTGCAAACTACCTAAGGTTGAGATGTATGCTAATGCAGAAGGAATCATAGATCAAGTTAATGATGAATAATACCAATTTTTAAGTTTTATCGACTAACACATGATTAAGACAATTTAATATTGAAAATGTGATTAAACTACATGTGCTAACAGAGTAAATTTTCAAATTACTCAAGTGATCACTTACTCAAACAAACTTAAGTTGCATAGTTAATATTGATGTTGATTTTCACTTAAGGTCAAATTCACACAAACTCACTTTGTGGGCAGCAGACAATATTTTCATTTTGCGACAGATTTAAGAACTAGCCACCTTAATTGAGAGAGAAATAATTGAATAAAAAATTTAAAAATTAAACTCGAATATGAATCCGAAGTGAACTGGCAGTCACTGGTTGTATAGCTTTGTCTCCTGCGAGTCCAACACTTCGAAAATGGCTAGAATTAGACTTGAAACGGGCTCAAAACGGCTTCCGAACTGAGTTTGCTGAGTTGGACTGAGTCAAGGCTGAGTTAGGGACAACTCAGCTCTGCTTACTGAGTTAACTCGGTCTGAGCTGTCGGCTCGGGTCGGCTCGGTCTGAACTAGCGGATCGAGGTCAGCTCGGTTCGAGTCGACAACTCAACGTTGAGCTGACAGCTCGAGTCAGGGTCGGCTCGGGTCAGCTCGATGAGCCGATGACATTATCAGCTTGAGCCGGCTAAAGGTTGGCTCAATCGGCTCGAGCGACGCCGCAGCTTAGTGAGTCGGGTCGCTATTGGTTGGACTTAACTACTCAAACCCAAACTAAATAGGATTTTCTTGTCATCGAGTATCGAATCCGAAATTGAGGGCAGGTCGTGTTGCTATTGGAGGTTTCGACCAGCTGATCAACCTGAACCCAAAAAACAGTCATAGGCGATAGAATCTGGAGCAGAGAGAGGTGGCGACTGAGGATCTGAAGGCTGAGGAGCTGTTGCGATGTCGACGATAATTCTGAAAACGGTGACGATGACGGTTTGAAGGCGATGGAGCTACTGCTAGATTGGCGGTGGGTGGCGAGATGAAGGAGGAGATGGGGGAGCTTTGTTGGTGCTAATGATGGTGGCGGAGATGAGATCGATGGGATCTGGCAGTTGTTGATGGCGGCGGGTTGGCGAGGTTGTGTAGAGAAGAGGAGGCGAGAGGGGTGGCAACTGTCGCGACGGTGGAGTGGAGAGGGAAGTGAGAGTGTCAACGAAGGCAGCGAAGATGGTCGATGATGATGGCGCGGCGGGAAGGCGGCAAATGGGTTAGGGTTTTGGTGGGTTTGATGGAGTAAAGGACATGAACATTGGCGGTGCACACTAACTTTTGGGATTTTCTATTTTTATTCTTTTTCCTTTTTCTCTATTTTTTCTTTTTTTTAAATTCTAAACTTAGAAAAAAAGAAGAAGGAGATCTAGATTTAGGGTTTGAATTTTTTTAAGAACAAATTTAAGGCTTTGATCTAGGGTTTTAGGAGAAGGGAGATGAAAATTTTGAAGAGAATTGAAACCAATGCTCTTATACTAAAATTGATATAATACGGGAGGGATCACTATCACCTTCAATCAGTGGAAAAGAGAAAACAATCGTTTTGGAAAAGAAATAAAAAGAGAAAATGTGGGATGAGGAAAAAAATATAAGAACTGGATAAATTTTAGACTTCACGCCTCTTTCACTATGAGCTTCACACTCAATTTCAAGAATAAAGCTTAAGAAATTTAACTGAAAAATTTCATTCATTCAGTACCAATAAGAAAGTCTTAGGGCCTATTTATAACCTTTACAAAACTCCACTCTCAGAATTTAACCGATGTGATACTAAAAACAGAAAAATAAAATAACTAAAATAAAACAAAACAAAACAAAGCAAAACTAGAACTAATGGCATGCAGTACGCCATGCTGTCCTCATGAGAAACAAGAAAATATATATGGGGTAACCATAAGAGCAAAGGCAGAGATCATATAGGAGTCACGATGTTGTGGATTCACTATGGCTTGATCAGAGTTTAATCACCATTGGGTACTTTCTGACAGTGAACGAAAACTCGGCCGAGTCGGATACGACTCGGCCGAGTCGTATCCGACTCGGCGCCTTCCGGTATGACTCGGAGGGCCGAGTCAACAGAAGATCGGCGAGTTGACCGAGTCGGGTCCGAGTCGGACCCGAGTCGGGTCCGAGTCGCCGCCCGTGACTCTCCCCATTAAAACGCGCTGAGGGAGAGAGAGAGATCAGATCTGATCTCTCTCTCTCTCTCTCAGTCGCGCTCGCCGTCCCTCCCCCCGCGACGCCCTCGCCGTCCCACCGCGTCGCCGTCGCCGTCGCCGTCCGTCTGCAGGTAATTCTCCCTCTCCCCTCTCCCTCTCAGTCTCTCTCTCTCTCTCTCCCTCTCTCCCTCTCTCTGTGCCTCTCTCTCCCTCTCTTTCTCTGTCTCTCTCCCCCGCAGCGGCGCCGGCGCAGCGACTCTCTCTCTCTCTCTCTCTCCCCGCAGCGACTCTCTCTCCCTCTCTCTCTCTCTGCCTCTCTCTCTCCGCAGCGACTCTCTCTCTCTCTGTCGAACTCTCTCTCTCACTCCCTCTCTCCCTCTGTATCTCTCTTTCTCTGTCTCTCTCTCACTCCCTCTGTATCTCTCTCTCACTCTGTATCTCCCTCTCTCTCTCCCTCTCACTCTGTATCTCCCTCTCTCTCCTTCTGTATCTCTCTCTCTCTGTCGGACTCTCACTCTCTCCCTCTGTATCTCTCTCTCTCTGTCTCTCTCTCACTCCCTCTGTATCTCTCTCTCTCTGTCTCTCTCTCTCTGTCGGACTCTCTCTCTCTCCCTCTGTTTCTCTATCTCACTCTGTATCTCACTCTCTCTCCCTCTGTATCTCTCTCTCTCTCTGTCTCTCTCTCACTCCCTCTGTATCTCTCTCTCTCTCTCTGTCTCTCTCTCTCCCCCTCCCCTCTCTGTCTCTCTCTCTCTCTCTCCGTCTCTCTCTCTCTCCTCCACTGTGTTTCCCTCTCTCTCCTCTGTCTCCGTCTCTCTCCCTCTCTCTGTTCCTCTCTCTCTAATTAATTTGCATTTAATATAATTTAATTTAGTTTAGTTTAGGTAAAGTTAATTTAACTTAATTTAGGTTAATTTAATCTAATAAAGTTTTGTAATTAAGTTAGGTAATTTAATAATTTTATGAAGTTAGGTAATTAAGTTAGTGTAGGTTAATCAAGTATATGCATGTATTTTGATATTTTTCTACCGACGACGCTTGTATTTATGCTTTCACGTTATGTTTTGAGTGTTAGGTGATATGTTTTGAATATGTGATGCATGAATTTGGATGTTTACATTTTTTTATGATTTGTCATGATTTTTTCATAATTTTTTGGCGCTCTATGTAGCGTTTTTTGCGTATCGCCCGAGTCCGATCCGAGTCGCCGAGACCGATCCGTCTCGGTGCCGGCCGAGTCGGCGGCCGAGACCGAGACTTTGAACCATGCTTTCTGATCTCCGTGTATGGTAAAGAGTACAAGAACAAGAAAGAGAAACAATCTGATATCTGATTCCGCTAATTCATATCTCTCCCTCTACTATTTTCTTCTTCTTGTAATGAGAGATGAACACTGGAAAGGAAAGCTAGGCAAACCCTACTTGTAAAAAGAAGACTGGAAAAAGTAGCATCTTATCTATGGTTTCAAATATCGGGCGATTCTGATATATATTGGAACTATCATGTCGGGTTTTCGATACCCGATACGATAACCCTAAAATATCTTCTCACATTACGACCGACATTTTTGATATGGCTGATATTTGCCAATATTGATGGTCGATATTGTGATTATTGATACTGAAAACCATTGGCTGATACCGATACCGATACAAGATTTCAAACCATGATCCTATCATCTCATGACTCATTTCAGTGACAATTAACAAATTGACACATTAATGACACAACTAGCAAGTTTGCATGATTATGTCTCAAAATCTGATGTAGAATAGAATGTTTGTAAAATAAAAACAACATAGTATTAAGGGTGCATGGTATAGAAACTAGGGTCAAAAGCATTGATGCGATACAGAAGTCTGTGAACATTAGACGTCGTACTTAATATGAAAAAAAAAAATGGAAAGAAATTGTAAGGAAACTATGGTGAACTGTAGTGAAAAGAACACAGAAATAGCTGTAATATGATATTAATATGGGCGTCGTAGATGGCAGGTTAATAACAATTAGATGTGAGTCATGTGGCACATAACTATAATTATGTAGGTTGTACAATGAGTAAATTATTGATGAGATCTAAGATACAGAAGGGGTTTGCGATACAAGCCCCAAAATTAGCTAGATGTCAATCCATGCAAACATTTAATATTAATTCCTAAGAATGCTAAACAACCTATATGAATCCCTTGAGAGCATGTCTTGACCTTGCAGATTAACCCTTGAAAAGGACTCCCAAGACCCACATTGTTAGGACTTGTATCCAATAAAAACACGATTAAGAAATTAGATAAATGAATTCAGAAATGACAGGTCCTATGAAACAAAAACATGGCTATTCTCATGTCACTATGGATGAAACTCATTAAGCTCAAATATCCTTATTGCCATGAAATCTTATATTGACCCTCATTGTCATTAAGCGATGCAAATATGAGTTCAATATGCGGATCATCTAACAAGTACAACAACAACAACCAGAAACAATCTAATATAGAAATTTCTTTAGTTCCCATGACTCTCTCTAGTTCCTAAAAATATCATATAAAGATTACAAAAACTGCAAGAAGAAACAATGAAAGGAAAATTAGAACAGGGAAGGATAACATAATCTAAAAGAAGCTCCACTAGTTTGTGGTTGTGAAAAGAAAAACTCAGCAAAGCAACATCCCATCACTCCTATGTTTTACTAACAAACTGACAGGCCGACGACCAATTAACAGTTCTGCCAGATATGTTTTGAAGTCCAATGTGGTTAAACAAGAAAAAAATGATTTTAAAATAAAAACAAGCTAGTAGAAGGTCCCATAGCCTAGAACTTAGGGGCCAAAAGCACTCGTCCAGATATGATGCTTCTACGTACAAACATAAGATTTTGTATCTGTGCAAAAAGAAAAGGAAAGAAACTATGATCAAATATAATGTAAACGACTGTAAATAGCTGTTTTACAACACAAATATGTGTGTCGGACATGTTAAGTTAATAAAACCTAGATGTGAGAACATGACTATTTCTTTTCAAGATAATGATATAAACAATGAGTAATGGAAATTATTAATAGAGTCAAGAATCAAAAAAGAAAGTAGCTGGACCAGAAATTTCCACATGCTACTGATAAAAACTAAAACATGCAGATTTTCAAGTGACCGTAAATGAAAGAAGCTTAGATATCCTTATGCTGGCATGGAAATCTATGTGGAGACCTCACTGACATCCAGTGATACAAATATGAGTTCAACAGTTAGATCATGTAAAGGAAAAGAACCCCAAACAGAGAACTTCATGATTATAATCGCAACATTTAGAAGCTCACCCCTATTCTTTCTTCCTTCTCCTATTTCTTCTTTCTTTCCATTCTCTATTTTTCTTAGTTTGTTTTGGGGCGGAAGTGAGGAAGTGGGAATTGGGAAAACTCATTCCCACTTTCGGTGTTTGTTTGGAACTGAAAATAAGAAATGGAAAACCTCTTTTACTTTTTCTTTTTCCCTTTTACACCTCCTTTTTACACAATCATTTTTCACTTCCAGGGTTCTACAGTTAATTTTGTGTTGATGTAAATCTCATTTAATTTTGCTCCCAAACACTTAATCAATAGCACAAGAACACATAATCAGCTCCTCATTACGTGATAAAAGAAATGGTCTCAAGGACTAAAATCACTAGAAGTAATTGAGTGTGAGAACAGCAAAAGGATATCAGAAACCACAATCTCATTCATCCATTTATATATTGACAATGATGTATATATTAACAAATTAGAGAGGAGGAATTGACATCAATTAGTGATTCAACATTACCCATTTTTACAAACGCACACAGCGACGGGCGTGATTAACAAAATCCATGTGAGTAGCCGTCAGAAAATTCAACTTTTCCATTTCCCTCGTCCCAATCCAAAGACTGTAAAAGAGATTGAACCAAAAGCAATCCCTCCAATCCACCACCTTCAAGAATCCAAATTTCTTCCCATTCCATCATTTTCTTGCCAGTCAGCAAGAAGCCCCAAATATACATTCCTACCTAAATTCCAATCTTTTTCACTTGCCCCCGGAAAAAAGATACCACTTTGATGAAGACCCTAATCTCAATTTCGATGAATCAACCAGAAAATGGCTTTGAAGAGGGAAGTCCTCCACAAAGGAACCTACTTTCCACCTTCTTCAACCGGAATCTCGCTTCTTTCACCTATCTCTTAAAATCCAATTTTTAGAATTTTCTTCAAACCCCAATACCCAATTCATAAAAGATCATGAAGAACTCGAAACCAAGCTAGTTCCTCTCTGATCCAACTTCTTCAACTGCACCCTCTTGTACATTAGAACCCCCCAAGCACCACTTATAACAAGATCATGGTGGCAGCGAACACAATCTCAATCTTCTGCCAGAAATTGAGCTTCTCCTTCTCGTTCTTCACGGACGGGAGCCCACCCTCCATGGGGACGTGGCGGTTGCCGTCGTGGTTCTCGAGGCAGTCAATCCGATCGGAGGGGCACGAGGGACCGTGGCGGGCAGTGGGGAAAGAACTCCGACAGCGACGGTGGGTAGCGGAGGGCGCCGATGGGATCAGACATTATGCCTTCCAATGGAGAAGGGGAAGGGGAAAAAGAATGGGAGTTAGAGAAGGCGGAGGAGAAGAGGTGGGAGAGGATTAGGGTTACGGTTACGGTTTGAGATTGGGGGATTATGGTGAGATTAGGGTTAGAGTTAGGTTTTCTCATCATCGGCCGACGAATTTGGAAAGAATCGGTGTGGAGGGTATTTTGGCAATTGTGTATTAGGGGGCGGATTTGAGAGGCGTCGGTGAAATGGAGGAATAGAGGGACATGGGATTGGGAAGAACTTTAGGGGGGTAAAGGAGTAATTATATGACGTGGGGGATGGGGTTTTGTTTGCTTTGTTTGTATAATTATGGTTTAATTAGTTAATTATGATTGGTAATGGGGATAAGCTTTAATTGGAAGGGATTAAGGGCGGGGACATCTGGCTTGTGACCGGTTTTGGGGTTAAATTGGATAACACGTTTTGAGATGATGAACTGGTTGCATTTTGTTTATGAACTGGAAAATAAGTGTGCCTTTCTATAAATAAATTAATAAATTGACAGATTTGTTTTTAAATGTGGAGTTTCGTTTTAGCCACTTATGTCAAATCATAAATAGAAAAAAAACTCATTACAAAATTTAATTCGCTTTAACCACCTCTTTTTTTTAAGTAAGGACGCGTGCCAAATACAGAAGCGCTACTAAGTATTGCACGTCAACGTATTGAGCGCAGAAGTATTGTTGAGCTCGCTTTAGAGCGGTTAAAAAAGACTAAGCGGTGAAAAGAGACTTAACTGTCTCCCTCCCCCGCGTACTATTAAGCTGAGGACTGCGATCGTGATCGCACTCCTCACAAAAATGCTCTATTTTTCGAGTCTTTATCAAGACTGCGAACATGATCGTAATCCTCACAAAAATGTCATATTTTTGAGTATTTATTAGGACTGCGAGTATGATCGTAGTCCTCACAAAAATATCATATTTCTGAGTATGTATTAGAACTGACAGTCCTCACAGAAATATCATATTTCTGATTATTTATTAGGACTGCGATCATGATCATAGTCTTCACAAAAGTGCCCTATCGTAGTATCAGAGTCCTCAACAAAATGTCATATTTTTGAGTCTTTATAGGACTACAATCATGATGCGGTCGTCTTTATTAGAACCCTGAACATGATTGCAGTTCTCACAAACATGTCTTATTGATCAGCATGATCACAGTCCTCATAAAAATGTCTTATTCAAACACAGTGTACAGACAACATCGTTACAGTAGAAAAGAACAACAAAAACACTGATATACATACCTTACAGCAATTAAAAGAATAAGTTTAAGATGCACATAAGTATGTATTATGGGTAACCATATTTGTATGAAAATGTGTACTCTATGAAGATAGTGAATCCTATCGCAGTCCTCACATTTTAGATGTGTTTATGAGAACTGTGATCAGTCGCAGTTATAACGCCGCTAATTTCTACACATGAGCTGCAGTCTAGGAGGGAACTTTAGAGCCGTTATAATATGATACATAACTCAAATAAGTAAGAATATAAAACAGAAAATAAATCAACAAGGATAGAAAACCCGACATGAGAGAAAAATACATGACATATGTGTGTGCATAGACTTGTGTCCTTCCAAAAGGATTTGAGGATGAATCCTTCCCACTCAAATACCAACATCCGACATTCGAATACAAGATTCTCTCCGTTGAAGTTGATCTATATTATTTCAATTATCTATAAATAAAAAATTAAGTGTTTTGAATATTTTTTGCCCATGCTAAGTAGGAAAAAAAACGGACGGTTTAAATAGTGAGTTAGTTTAATGGTGCAGAACATTTGAAACCTAACAAAATTGGTTTGTATAGGAGTTTTTAAATATTTAGATCACAATCAAATGGTCGGATCGAGAATTTGTATGTCTAAAGAGACAAATCTAACCAACTCACTACTTTCGGCCGTCCATTTTGCGTCACTTGATGGATGGACAAATAGTATTCAAAACACTTGATTTTTGATTTATAGAAACTTAAATAATATAGATCAACTTCAACGGAGTAGATCTTGTATTCGAATGTCGGAGGATTATACTTGAGTTGGAAGGAGTCGGGTTTAAATCTTTTTGGAAGGACACAAGTCTACACACACACATAGAGAGAGAAGAGTCTCATCAAAATAAAAACTCAAACGAAGTCTGAAATATATACAACATCAACTCAGGCACTGTCAGCCTCAAGGTAAAGTATCTCATATACAATATCAAAACGGATACATGTACACAAAAAGGAGTGACCCTACATGGAGCACTCTGTTTTCCTGTAAGATGTAACGACTACTCCAAGTCCCTGTCACGCAGCATCTCCCTGGAAAGGCTGCGACCCTCTTGAAATGTTATAATTCATGGGCTTTAGAACACCAAACGAGTCTACATCAAAATGGTTATCTTCCGACCATGCTCCTGAGTTTGGCTCAGTACTAGATCGAGGAGGCAATTAAACGGTTCACATATAAAAAATATATAACATGGGAAGCATGACGAACATAAGCATGATAAAGCAAATGATAACCATAACAAGCATGGCATGGTACTTGATACCCGGTCAATCTCAAATAAATATGATACACAATCTCAACAAATAGTATCTTGTCCACAAGAAAATGATAAACACATCCACGAATATCCGCATTCGTAATTCCTCCCAATCCACGAATGGCCTCATTAGTAATCCCCCATCCATGAATGGCCTCATTCGCATCCCCTCATCTACAAACATCATCAATATGAAAATATCACTTTCATACAATCAGTAATCTCACGAGTTCAAAATTCATATCACATCAAGCATATATAATCAAGCAAGTTAACATACATTACTATCAATTAAAACTAAGCAAGCTATCATTTGTAAAGATTAAATCTCTATCTCATCTCTTTTCTAAATCTTGTAAAAATAATATCTTTATAGGTCTAAACCATTCTATATTAACATGGGGTATACTACAACTCAGAGGATTCATTTATATTAATCCTAGCAAAATTTAAACATGAAAATCAAATACAAGCTAAGGTTCTATTAAACATCAAGATCATAGTGAGAAAGCAACCAAGAGATAAAGACTTGCCTTTTTCAACTAAGAAGAAGTTGATCAGAGGTTGGGGTACTGATGGGAAGGTCCTCCTTGCTGGTCCTCTCACAAAGTGAGAAAACCCAAGTTCTTTTCAATTTTCTTCTTTAGCTATTCTCTCTCTAGGTTTCTAGTTAAGTTCTAAATGGGAAGGTATGATGGTGTTTTGAAATGAAAATCATTCAGAAAATATCCCCAAACTAATTTATATATGAGGTAGATAAGGACATAATTGAGGTTCAATCAGAACATAGCTCTGCAGCCCTTAGTCGACTACTGATATTGTTAGTCGACTAATAACAGTCAAGTTGGTTTAATTAGTCGACTAGAAGAAATGGTTAATCGACTAATCTGACAATGATAAATTTCTGTTAAAAGTCATTAGTTGATTAGTATGAAGTTTAGTCGACTAGATTGTAATAATTGATATATATTAGTCAGCAGGTAAGAATTACTAGTTGACTAGTCTGGCATTACTCAGTTTCTGTGGGTTTCTGTGAAAAGCACAAGTCGACTCGTCTCATGTAACGGTCCCAGTAAAAAAAAAATTCCATTTAATCACAATCATCTCGTATAATCCAAACGTGGGGCCCATCAAGGTATAATACTTCCAATATAATCATCAGAACTCTTCGCTATACATCAGAATTTCTACTAAGATAACATCGAGACTTATCATGTTAACACCATGGTTCGAAAATCTATAAGAAACACAGTCTATAATTACCATATCAGGATATATATATATATATACACAGTTAGAGTCCAACACCAGGTCCTTTAAAAATTACAAGTCAAGGGTGATACCCAGCTAAAGTACGCATGTTTATATAAAATCATATACATAACATAACAAAAGTAACTTCTAAAACAGTGGTTCCGGTGATGATTGCCCGCGCAATTGCCCTAAGCGGGTCCCTTGCCCTTATCCAAACCTGTAGGTGGAGTTAGAATAGAGTGAGCTTGACGGCTCAGTGAGTAAAACAATATTTAAATATGCCTATCAAGTAGGTATACATGGCTAAATTATCCGGTTGACATGTGTGTCGTTATATTATTTTTATAGGATCTTATAATTAGCCAGGAACCAAAACAGAACACAGTAACAAGGCCTTACTAGTCGACTAGGCCACCCTATAGTCGACTAAGGCTAACTGTAAGTCGACTAATTCTGAAGCTATAGTCGACTAACTTTACTTCACACGTATCTGCTTCTCTGCTGGCAGCCAGGGACTTATGTAGTCGACTACCCTTCCTGGTGTAGTCGACTTGGTCAAGTACTAGTCGACTTGAAGGTCCCCTATAGTCGACTAAGTGTGGGTCAAAAGGTTATGTTACTCTCTGTATGTCACCTATAGTCGACTACCCTTCCTGGTGTAGTCGACTACACAATTTATTAGTCGACTTGTAAGTTGACTGTAGTCGACTAATCAAGTTCAAAACAGGTTGTTAACTCTTTGTTTGCTCTCTGTATCTGGGATTAGTCGACTACAGTCTGTCTGTAGTCGACTAACCCTACTACCCAGCAGTTTATCTGCCTAAATATCACACCTATAGTCGACTAATTCTGGACTTAGTCGACTAACCTACCCAAAAATTGCCTGTTAAGAAGTTATCCCAGATCAAATGTTAAGGATTTATGTATGATTATATCATAGGATTTCTATCTTAGCAATATCCATATACATACAATATAATCTCCCCTTCTACGCCTCCGGTTCAACCGGTCCCTTCCTCCAATACAAAAATCGTAAAATCTCCCCTTCTACGCCTCCGGTTCAACCCGGTTCCTTCCTCCAATACAAAAATCGTAAAATCTCCCCTTCTACGCCTCGGTTCAACCCGGTCCCTTCCTCCAATACATCATACCATCATATAATATCAATATGCAAGACATATAATAATATCATGGACTCATAAACAAAAGTAGTAAGTGTAAGATCACCTAGAGGGGGGGTGAATAGGTGATGGCTAATCTAATGGTCACTTATGAACAAATAATGCGGAATTAAAACTAAGTTGGCCAAATTAAAATTTCTTTTAATAAAACACTTATGTATAACTCAAGAGTGTTGCCGAATTCCCCTTGCGAGGCTCTGGACAAGCTCCTCTAGATTCCCCTTGAATGGGTTGAGGTGCCGCGTTGGCTCTCTTGGTTGAATACTAGTGTTAACAACAATCCCAAGCAAGTATGTATATCAATTAAGCACAAGGGTATATCAAGCATGTAAAGTAAAGACAATGAAAGTAATGCAAGATATAAAAGAGACAAAGAGAGAGAGAGGGATAGAGTAAGCAATCGCAAACACAAAGGGTTTGTTTTGAGGTTCGAGCACACTTGCTCTACATCCCCGCCTTCGACACACGAAGGATTTCCACTATGTAAGATCCCACCGGATCTCTCCTCGGTGCCGTACACCTACAAACCCTCGGACTCCCAAGTCCCGTACACACGCAAGTCCACCGACTCGCCGAGGCCGTACCTTGAACCACCAAGAGTTCACAACCGAACTCTAGCCACCAACAACGAGCACACTTGCCCGTCTCCTCAAATACAAAGAAAGGATCTCTTTGATGATCACAACACTTGATCACCTAAAGAGCACTCTCACTACAACACACCTATAGGAATATCTAGCAATGGAAAGCTCAAGTGTGGTGTGAGAAAATCAAGGAAAGAAAGCTATGGAGGAAAACACAAGAAATCACTTTAACACTCTCTTGATAAAAACTCCCTTTAAGATGGGAAATATTTGCACTCAAATATGTGGAGAGAACTTCTGAAATGAGTGGGAAAAACTGCTCAAGAAGTCTCAAAAATCTTCTACCTAAAACAAGTGACAAGACCCCTTTTATAGGGCTGCCAGAAAATAGAGCCGTTGGGCTCCTGTCAGTGCTGTCGGTCGACCGCCGGTCGACCGGCCAACGGTCATTTTTCTGACCGTTGCAGCCACCGGTCGACTGGTGAGTCGACCGCTCTTCTGGAATGAACTGTCGGTCGACCGATCCGGTCGACTGGCAATTTCCAGAGAGCAACAGGTTTGGGTCGGTCGAGTATCGGTCGACTCCGGTCGACTGATACGCACATGCACAAAAATTGTGCATGTCGGTCGAGTGCCGGTCGACTGCCGGTCGACCGGTCACTGAGAAATTCTGAAAAATCAGAACTTCCAGGACCTGGACAATTTGGATTTAGGTTTTGGGTCTTGGATAAAATGTTTGGTCTTGAAAAATCATAGAGTATGAGCATGTGTCATACTACTATCAAGGTAAAATACTTGGTAAAAATTCTTTTGATAAAAACCTAATTTTCCATGAAATGTTTTTTCAAACCTTTATCAAATACAAAAACAAGATATTTGAGTCCATTTAAAAGCATAGTGTGTATGGATATGATCCACTCCACAATCAATATGAAATATCTATGTTTTTGAAATCTAGTATACAACTTGGTTTTGGTTAAAGAATATACATGATAGAAATACCAAAAACCAACAAATATTTTGTCTTAAAGAAAAATCTTTTTCTAAAATAAAAGTTCTTTTCTAAAAACAAAATCTTTTATGAAATCAATTAAATCAAGAGTTCTAATCAAGAGTGTGTGTGTGATATAGACTTGAGCAATCCACCAACTATCTATCCTTTACATTTTTACTAAAACAAAAATACAAATTCTATACCTAGACACAAGTCTTCATCTTCTTGAAGTCTTCCCTTGAAGGCTTCTCATCTTCTTGACTTGGTCCAAGCTTGATCCAAAAACTCCTTGAATCACTACATGCAAGCTCCAAATCTTGTTCTTTAATCCTTTGTTGAGCTATGCACCTACTAAGATCTTGATCATGAATCTGTCACTAATTAAACACAAGATCATTAGTAACTATAACTACATGAGTTGATCATCATCAAAACTAGGGTGAAGGGCCTTTGGGCCAACAATCTCCCCCTTTTTGATGATGACAAAACTCATGGAGTTATATATGCATGGATTAAAGTAAAACTTCAAAGAAGCTCCCCCTAACTCATGCATACCAAATAAATACAAGATATGGCAATAAAAGCACATGACATGTATGCAATGTAGGAGATGCAATCATATAGATCAAATCATAAATCAAATCTTTTGCTCCTAATTGCAAGACAACATATATGCATAAATACAAATCTTACTCCCCCTTAAGCAAGGAACCAATACTTCTCCCCCTTAAGTAAGGAAATCATGAAATCATGCATATAAAATCACAAATTCTTCTCCCCCTTTGTCAATCATCAACAAAGGGTTCAAAGAAAAATACATCAAACAAATTTTTCTCCCCTTTTTGTCAAAAACAAAGAAATCAAGGAGGGTAAAAATACAAATCAATCAATAAAATTATATGCGATATAAATTCATGAAGAGGAAGACGTTAAGTTAGCTTCCCGACACATATACATTACATGAAAGAGGGGATGACAAGTCCTAATTCACATAACGTATAATATGTCATGCATAAGAGGAGATGTGAAGCCCCCTACACACGTATATCATATAAAGAAGAGTTGTCAAGCTCCTCAATTTATAATATACTCAACATGAATCTACATATGGAAGAGATGTTAAGCTCTCCTTGCATATAGACAATACAAATCAAAAATTTTGAATTTTTCTTTTTCAAAACAAAATTTTAACTTTTTCTTAGTAACAACAAATTTTGAGATATCAATTGTAAAATAATCAAATTTTGAATTTTTGATACCAATTTCAAAACACAATGCATAAGCTTATTATGAAATACCAATTTGAAATCTAATTAAGCTTAGCATCAACAATCTTTGTGCTTTAAAGGAAATACCACTTGTAAAATAAGCACAAATAGATAACATATATGTATGACAAGATAATACCAATAGAAATTGATATAATTTGAAGGCATTCATACATACAATCAAAATATGAATATACACAACATGAAGTCATATTGATACCAATTGCAAATAACCAATGATACCAATTGAAAAGTAAGCATAAGTGTATACATCATATAATCTACCATATGAAGAATTCGAACTAGTTAAATGAACTTGTTTTAAGAACTAGTACGAGATCCTTTCATCAAGGAATAAGTTAAAAGTTTTTCATGAAAGATCAATGAAACACAAGGCACTAAAAACACTCTAATCCATAAAGTCCATATTTTCAAAAATGAGTGTACTAATGTTATGTGAAACATGGCATCATGAAAATTGCAATAAAACTCAATATTCCTTCAAATCATAAATTTTGAATTCTTGAAATCCATCACAAAAATTTTAATATATGAAAATCATCAAAATTATATTTCATAGCATATGTATGTTTTGACAAGACATTAAGTATACATACATATCCCCAAAATACAATTGAGTCCTTATAAATAGATTTGCATGAAAAGCAAATGACTCAAGAGGTATCCATGTATATCTTAATGTTTTGGCAAAATAACCATATACATGAAATGAAATCACATGATCATAACATAAATCCAAATGGGAATACAAGTTTAAGAATGTAATGATCATCAAAACTAAGCAATACAAGTACATCTAATGGGTTCAAATATGCATTCAAGTACACATATCAATAGATTTATTTGTGCCCAAAATATGTTCAAGTATAAATCCTAGTGTTGATAGAAATTAACATTTAAACTAATATTCAATACATGAAGCGTTCAATCTTGAGAATATAAAAGAATTTATCCATAAAATCAAAAATAGGATCATGTGCAAATCTTGAAGAATAGATAACTAGTTTAAATGAATTTTTGACAAACTAGTTAAAGATCCTTCATAAATAAAAATCATATGTTTTTCATGAATAATACTAAATACATAAAAGTTCAAGCACTCATATTCCATAAAGCTCCAAATTATATCTTTTCTTGAAGATCGAGTGTTCAAAGGTTATGTAAGTAGTATCTACATGAAATTAGTCATTGAAGCCCAAATCAAATATGACTAATCAAAGTTTTTATCAATCAACACATAAAAATCATTTTTATCAAAACAAATCATCTTGAAAATAATCTACATGGTATATGTATGAATTATACAAATCTAACAATATGCATACATATCCCAAAAATAAAAGAGTCTATTAAATGTTTGCATGAAGGCAAGAGACTCACGGGTATACATGTATTTATTAGATTTGAATTAAACATGCATATACATGAAGTAAATCACAAAAATTGGCAAAACATGTATATATGAGAATTATCAAAACTAGATTATACATATGCATAAAGTGGATACAAGTGAGCATGAAGTTCAATTATTTAAGAGTCAATTGTAATTCACTATTTGTATATGTATACATACAAGTTTGATATATTCTACATCTAAGCATGTAAATACCACATAAAGCACACAAAATCTTAAAACATGAACATGCTATGAATATGATAAAAGTATAAAGCATGTACATAAATAAAATAGGAGTTTAGAGGTTGTTACCAACTCCAAAGCTCCAAGTATGGTGGTTGTCCCACCAAGCTCTTGATAGTGATGCAACCAAGTGTATGTCCATCATGTCCATTGCAACCACTACCAAGGTACCAACCTTCTCACGTTTTGTGAGATCCCACACCTACATCAAAATCAAAAGGTGGGGGTTTTGGTACCCATGTTTTCTTGGGTCCTTTGGGGTTAGCATTGTTGTAAGGAACCCAAAATTTATTATACTTAGCAAAATATAGATATGGTTTCTTATCAAAACAATATTTTGCTAGATGGCCTTTGCGGCCACAATATGTACAAATGTACACCTTAGCATGATGCTTATGAGTGTGATTGTGATCGTGTTGTGCATCATAAGCATGAGCATGATGTGTATGTGCATGAGCATGTGGAGTTTGTTTCTTGGGAAACATGGACTCCAATCTAGTATGTTTAAATGCACAAGAGTTCAAAGTTGAACTCAAATTATTCATTTTATTTTTCAAGTTCTTAATCTCATTAGTAGTGGCATGAAAAGCATAATGAGATGAAGAATTATTTTTCTTTTTCTTCTTAGCAACAAAATCTTTTTCTTTTTCAATAAATTTTCTTTTCAAAGTAATATTTTCTTGAAAGATATTTTCTTTTTGTTTTTCCACCAAGTCAATCTTTTCTTTCAAAGTATTGTTTCCTTCACACAAAATACTCAATTTAGAAAATAAGGAAACATTCTCATTTTTCAAATTTTCTTTTTCTTTTTCTAAGCATGCGACTTTATTCCTAAGTGAATCATTTTCATTAAGCATGCAATCAAATTCCTTTTTCAAAATCTTGTTATCTTTTTCTAAACATGCAATGTTATCTCTACATGAATCATGTTCATTATGCATGCAAGCAATGTCCTTTTTCAAAATTTTATTTTCTTTCTTAATTATGTCATATCTTTCAAGCAATAATTGGCATAAAGAATTTAGCTCATCATATGACATACTAGCATCCTCATCATCGGATTCGGTATTTACCTCAAGGGGGTCATCCCTTGGACCATGTAGCACTTGTTGGAGGTGTCGCTTCCAACATCCGAATCGCTCCCCGCAAGGTATTGTTCATTTTCGCCAAGGGAGATGAGGGTGTTCCAAACTACAAAAGCCATATCAATATTAGCAACCCTAAATAAGTATCATCATTTAGGGTACTCTTCAAAGCATTTAGGGCTTTTGTATTAGCCTCAAGATTCTTACCATCTATACAATAAGCATTATTAGTAGTGGCAAGATATACATTATAACCTAGGGCTTTGAGGAATAATGACATCTTAACTTTCCAAATGTGGATGTTAAGAATGTCAAAGGTGGGTGGTGACATAAAGTCCATGGTGAGGTGTGTGTGTACAACAAATATTGTGATTAGCCCAAATGTAGGATCTTTAACTCTTAGGTTGTTAGACCCTTATCAAGAGCACTAGCTCTGATACCAATTGTAAGATCACCTAGAGGGGGGGTGAATAGGTGATGGCTAATCTAATGGTCACTTATGAACAAATAATGCGGAATTAAAACTAAGTTGGCCAAATTAAAATTTCTTTTAATAAAACACTTATGTATAACTCAAGAGTGTTGCCGAATTCCCCTTGCGAGGCTCTGGACAAGCTCCTCTAGATTCCCCTTGAATGGGTTGAGGTGCCGCGTTGGCTCTCTTGGTTGAATACTAGTGTTAACAACAATCCCAAGCAAGTATGTATATCAATTAAGCACAAGGGTATATCAAGCATGTAAAGTAAAGACAATGAAAGTAATGCAAGATATAAAAGAGACAAAGAGAGAGAGAGGGATAGAGTAAGCAATCGCAAACACAAAGGTTTGTTTCGAGGTTCGAGCACACTTGCTCTACATCCCCGCCTTCGACACACGAAGGATTTCCACTATGTAAGATCCCACCGGATCTCTCCTCGGTGCCGTACACCTACAAACCCTCGGACTCCCAAGTCCCGTACACACGCAAGTCCACCGACTCGCCGAGGCCGTACCTTGAACCACCAAGAGTTCACAACCGAACTCTAGCCACCAACAACGAGCACACTTGCCCGTCTCCTCAAATACAAAGAAAGGATCTCTTTGATGATCACAACACTTGATCACCTAAAGAGCACTCTCACTACAACACACCTATAGGAATATCTAGCAATGGAAAGCTCAAGTGTGGTGTGAGAAAATCAAGGAAAGAAAGCTATGGAGGAAAACACAAGAAATCACTTTAACACTCTCTTGATAAAAACTCCCTTTAAGATGGGAAATATTTGCACTCAAATATGTGGAGAGAACTTCTGAAATGAGTGGGAAAAACTGCTCAAGAAGTCTCAAAAATCTTCTACCTAAAACAAGTGACAAGACCCCTTTTATAGGGCTGCCAGAAAATAGAGCCGTTGGGCTCCTGTCAGTGCTGTCGGTCGACCGCCGGTCGACCGGCCAACGGTCATTTTTCTGACCGTTGCAGCCACCGGTCGACTGGTGAGTCGACCGCTCTTCTGGAATGAACTGTCGGTCGACCGATCCGGTCGACTGGCAATTTCCAGAGAGCAACAGGTTTGGGTCGGTCGAGTATCGGTCGACTCCGGTCGACTGATACGCACATGCACAAAAATTGTGCATGTCGGTCGAGTGCCGGTCGACTGCCGGTCGACCGGTCACTGAGAAATTCTGAAAAATCAGAACTTCCAGGACCTGGACAATTTGGATTTAGGTTTTGGGTCTTGGATAAAATGTTTTGGTCTTGAAAAATCATAGAGTATGAGCATGTGTCATACTACTATCAAGGTAAAATACTTGGTAAAAATTCTTTTGATAAAAACCTAATTTTCCATGAAATGTTTTTCCAAACCTTTATCAAATACAAAAACAAGATATTTGAGTCCATTTAAAAGCATAGTGTGTATGGATATGATCCACTCCACAATCAATATGAAATATCTATGTTTTTGAAATCTAGTATACAACTTGGTTTTGGTTAAAGAATATACATGATAGAAATACCAAAAACCAACAAATATTTTGTCTTAAAGAAAAATCTTTTTCTAAAATAAAAGTTCTTTTCTAAAAACAAAATCTTTTATGAAATCAATTAAATCAAGAGTTCTAATCAAGAGTGTGTGTGTGATATAGACTTGAGCAATCCACCAACTATCTATCCTTTACATTTTTACTAAAACAAAAATACAAATTCTATACCTAGACACAAGTCTTCATCTTCTTGAAGTCTTCCCTTGAAGGCTTCTCATCTTCTTGACTTGGTCCAAGCTTGATCCAAAAAACTCCTTGGATCACTACATGCAAGCTCCAAATCTTGTTCTTTAATCCTTTGTTGAGCTATGCACCTACTAAGATCTTGATCATGAATCTGTCACTAATTAAACACAAGATCATTAGTAACTATAACTACATGAGTTGATCATCATCAAAACTAGGGTGAAGGGCCTTTGGGCCAACAGTAAGTACTTGCGGAATTGAAAACACATGAGTCTTTATGAGGTAGCTAGCATTTCTTGATATCACAAACTATGCATGATCCCAAAAATATTCATAATGTCAAGTACTTGTTTATCTCTTACGTTTTAGTTCATTTCCTACTTCATTCTACTCATCATGTTATTAAGATTAACATGTTCTACTCACCCTTGAAGTGGTATAATCTGATTTTTGCTGCTGCCCTTTGTTGTTGTTGCTGCTTAGCTGCTGCTGCTGTTGCTCCTTTGCTGCTGCTGCAGGAAAGGAAAGAGAGGGAGGGAGTTTGTGAAGAGGGAGAGAGTTTTAACCAAATGGTTTAATCCTCTTCAACCCCCCTCTATTATAGCCTCTAACTCTCCATAATAATGTGCCATGTGTCCCCTATACATCCCATCAAGTCTACTCTACTCCATGCCCTATGCCAAGCTCCATGTCTCTCCTCCCTCTCCATGAGGTACAAGCATGGTGGGGATGGTGGTAAGTTGACCATGTGGGGGTATTCTTATACCTATATACATGGATGTATAAATACTTATGTATACACTTGTTTATACATACTCATATAATAAGCATGGCTTACTAAGATATCATGCATGCATACTAATCCCATTACCCCTTATGATTATTTAGGAAAAGAAATGCTTTAATTAAGGCAAGTGTTACATTCTACCCTCCTTATGGAAGTTTCGTCCTCGAAACTTAACGTACCTTGGAACAAATGCGGATAGGCCTTTCTTATCTCCTCTTCCCGTTCCCAAGTGGCTTCTTCTTTGTTTTGATTTCTCCATAAGACCTTGACCAAGGAAATATTTTTGTTTCTCAATTGCTTCTCTTGCGATCAAGAATTTGTACTGGTTCTTCCGCGTAAGACATGTCTTCTAGTATTCGCAGAGGTTCATAGGAGATGACGTGATCAGGATCGGGCACATACTTCCTCAGCTGAGATACATGAAATACATTGTGCATCCTTTCTAAGGCAGGGGGTAGGGCCAAACGGTAAGCAACGGTCCAATTTTATCCAGTATCTCAAACGGACCCACATATCTAGGGGCTAATTTGTTCTTACTGCCGGTGCGTCTCACCCCCTTCATTGGAGATACTTTCAGAAAAACACTATCCCCTACCTCAAACTCCAGTGGTCTGTGACGATTGTCTGCATAAGCTTTCTGTCTGTTCTGCGCTGCTTTCATCCTTTCCTTGATTAGCTTGATCTTCTCAGTAGCCTCTTGAATTACATCAGGGCCGAATAGTCTTCTATCCCCAACTTCCTCCCAACAGATTGGTGATCTACACCTCCTCCCATACAATGCTTCAAATGGAGGCATACCGATAGTGGACTGATAACTATTATTATAAGAAAACTCCACTAAGGGTAAATAGTTGTCCCAACTCCCCCCAAAATCCAGTACACAAGTTCTCAACATATCTTCCAATATTTGAATGGTCCTTTCTGACTGTCCATCCGTTTGGGGGTGGGCTGCTGTACTGAGTTGTAATTTAGTGCCCATAGCTTTGGACAAGCTTTTCCAAAATCTGGATTGAAATCTAGGGTCCCGATCTGATACAATGGATTCAGGTACTCCATGTAATCTAATTATCTCTCGGACATATACCTGAGCCAGTCTTTTCATTGAATAATTGATCCGGGTAGGCAGAAAATGGGCAGATTTAGTGAGTCTGTCTACCACTACCCAGACTGTATCCAGTCCTTGGGACGTCCGAGGAAGTCCAGTGACGAAATCCATAGCAATTTGACTCCACTTCCATTCAGGAATAGATAAAGGCACTAACAAACCTGGGGGCTTCTTATGTTCTGCCTTCACTTGTTGACAGACTAAACATTTGTGGACAAAATTAGAAATGTCTACCTTCATTCCATCCCACCAGAAGTTATGACGCAGATCTTGATACATCTTTGTGCTTCCGGGATGAGCTGTATAAGGTGTACTATGAGCTTCCTTCATTATTTCTTCTTTGATCTCTGCTACATCTGGCACACATAATCTGCGTCCAAGCCTTAGTACATCACCTTCTATTTGAAACTCCTTGAGTTCTCCTCCTTGCACTTTCTTCATAATCTTCTTTATTTGAGTATCTCCTTATTGGGCCTCTTTGATCTTGTCGTATAGATTAATTTGAATACTTACTTGATTCAGTTGATACTCAGAATTAGAAGGATCAATGACTCGCACTTCTATTTGCATTTCTTCTAGATCTCTTAATATTCTTGCTTGACGAGTCATCAAGGCGGCCAGGGTCCCTCCTGATTTCCGGCTCAAAGCATCAGCCACCACATTGGCCTTCCCAGGGTGGTATTGAATAGTAATATCATAATCCTTCATTAGTTCTAACCACCTCCTCTGCCTCATGTTCAGTTCTTTTTGTGTGAAGATGTATTTTAAGCTCTTATGATCAGTAAAAACTTCACAAGATACTCCATACAAATAATGTCGCCAGATCTTTAAAGCAAAAATCACAGCGGCTAATTCCAAGTCATGAGTGGGGTAATTTCTTTCATGGGTCTTCAATTGTCAGGACGCATAGGCAATGACTTTTCCATGTTGCATTAACACACATCCCAATCCCAGTTTTGATGCATCACTAAAGATGACAAATCCTTCCGTCCCCGAAGGTACAATTACGACAGGAGCGGATGTCAGCTTAGCTTTTACCTCCAGGAAGCTCCTATCTTGATCTTCTCCCCATGCAAACTTCTTATTCTTTCTAGTTAATTGGGTCATTGGTGCCACAATTAGAGAAAATCCTTCTACAAATCTTCTGTAGTACCCAGCTAATCCCAAGAAACTTCGAACTTCAGTAACATTAGTGGGTCTAGGCCAGTCTCGGATTGCTTCGATTTTTACCGGGTCTACTGATATTCCTTCCTTAGATATAATATGGCCAAGAAACCCTACTTGCTCTAGCCAAAATTCACATTTCTTCAACTTTGCATAGAGTTGCTTCTCTCTCAAGATTTGAAGGACAGTATTAAGATGTTTCTTGTGATCTTCTATATTCTTTGAATAGACCAGGATATCATCAATGAATACTACTACAAACTGGTCTAGATATGGTTGAAAAATCCGATTCATTAAGTCCATAAATGCTGCCGGGGCGTTAGTGAGTCCAAAAGGCATGACTAGAAATTCAAAGTGTCCATATCTTGTCCGGAAAGCTGATTTGGACACATCTTCAGGTTTGATCTTCAACTGATGATACCCCGATCTAAGATCTATCTTAGAAAATACACAAGACCCTTATAATTGATCAAATAAGTCATCAATTCGAGGAAGAGGGTACTTATTCTTGATAGTTGCCTTATTCAATTCCCGGTAGTCAACACATAGTCTCATACTCCCATCCTTCTTTTTACAAATAGTACAGGTGCTCCCCAGGGAGATACACTTGGCCGGATGAAACCTTTGTCTAATAAGTCCTGCAATTGAGTTTTAAGTTCTTTCATTTCTGCAGGGGCCATACGGTACGGTGCCTTAGAAATTGGGGCAGTACCGAGCATTACATCTATTGTAAATTCTACTTCCCGATCTGGGGGCAGGCCTGGTAAGTCTTCCGGGAACACATCAGGGAACTCATTCACAATTGGAATAGTCTTAATATTTACATCAGTCCTGATGGTATCCAACACTGAAGCCAGAAAAGCTTGACACCCTTACTTCATTAACTTGGTGGCCTTGATGGCTGATATGTGAGGTATATCATAACTAACTTTTTCTCCTTCAAAAATAAACTCCGGAGTCCCTTCCATTTTAAAGATAATCCTCTTCTTATTACAATCCACATGAGCACTACAGGCAGACAACCAGTCCATTCCTAGTATGGCATCGAACTCCATTTCGCCTAGCTTAATCAGATCAATAGATGTCTTCATTTCTCCAATTATCACTTCACAATTCGCATATCTAGTGCTAGCTATCAAATTTCCCCTATAGGTGTGGACACAACCAACTGAAATCCTAGGGGTTTCGATACTTGATTTAGTTTATGAGCAAAAGCACTAGATACGAATGAATGAGTAGCTCCAGGGTCAAACAATGCATGGGCAATATGCCCTGATACGGAGATCATACCTTCCACCACTGCATTATCCATGTTGGCCATTGCTTCCCGGTGGGTCAATGCGAAGGTTCTGCCTTGCACCCGAGGTTACTGAACCGATGACTGGGTTGCAGCAGAACGTGGGGCATTACTGGGCGGCATGAAATTACTAGCTTGTCCTCTGGGAGGATTCGTCCTCATGGTCGGCCTTCCACTTCCTCTACTCGGCTCCTGGCTCCCGCGCATTGTCGGACAATTTTTCCTTAGATGTCCCACCTCTCCACAATTAAAACAAGACCTGTCTAGGAGGCAGTTTCCAAAATGGTTTACTCTACACCTCTGACACCAGGGAGCCTCCGAGATTCTGGGATGGGACGCAGAGGTAGCTTGTGCCTTCGAGGGAGTGTTTCTGTTTCTCAGCCATGTTCTCTCGCCTCTGGCCCCTCCTCCTCTGTGAAAAGTGGTGTTAAACCCAGACCCCTTGCCACTGGTGGATCCTGATGCCGTCACCATTGGAGGTCCTTGATAACGGGGGCGCTTAGAATTGGGAATTTCTTCCACCCAGTCTCCCTGACTTCTTGTATGTCCATTTCTACCTCCAAAGCTCTTTCTACTGCCTGGAGATAATTCCTCAGTTGTAATGGAATCAGTCGGCCACGAATCTCCGATCTTAGGCCCTTTACGAACCTCTTCGTCTTTTCTGCTTCACTCCTTACCAAGGCATCAGCATACCTGGATAGCTGAGTGAATTCTGATCATACTGGGACACATTCATAGAACCTTGACGTAGTTCCAAGAATTCTGTCGCCATCTTATCTCTGGCTGTCTTCGGAATATATTTCTCAGTGAATTTGTTCACCAAGAATTCCCAAGTGATTGATTCCCTTGCATTCTTCATACTAAGCTTCACTGCCCTCCACCAATGTTCCGCTTCCTTCTGGAACATAAAGAAGAGAAGGACACCCTTTGTTCATCAGTGCAGCTCATAACTTCTAGGATCTTCTCTATTTGAAGAAGCCATGCTTCGGCTTGTAAGGGGTCCGCTTCTCCTTCGAATACGGGCGGTTTCATCTTCTGAAACTGCTCCAGTGCTCGGTGGGAGTTGTTATTGCTCGCTCTGGTCATTAGTTGTGCGAGCCACTCCGGCATTACCCCTGGAGTTCCCTCATTCCCTCTTATTCGAACTTCAGAGTCTTCATTATTATCCACGGGGTGCGCGCTCCCCATCTCGCTGTAGTGTGTCGTATCGGGCGATAGGGACTCATCAGGTGGTAGTTGGTTCAGATCCATTTGTTCTCCCCTATAAAAGTAAGGGCGTCTAATCAACATACCACACAATTAGGAGTAAATTGGGATAAAACTTTAGTCTCATGTAATCATGTCAATAACATCACTTTTGAAAACAAGCAACTCGTTATATATATATATAGGTACATCCATCATGGATACAAAAGGTATTATACTGACATGCCTTCCTTCTGGAATATCCGAACTAACCCATGTGCATTCATATGATATATGCCAGGGTACATACAACAACCCTAAGGATATCCATCATCTAACATATTAGGCCTATACGTATATATATACATCAAAAAGTGTCGGCTCCAAGGTTCACCCTTCGTAGGTGTAGAGTATCCCCACTAGAATCTCCGCTAGTGCTGCTGTTATCACCCATATCTTCCTCAGGGTCTTCTTCCGGTGATTCGTCCCGGGCGCAGCACCAGTCGTCTAAGTCATCATAAAGATCCATATCCTCTTCCCACTTTTCGTTTCAAAAGACGCCTCCATATGTAAATCCTCTTCGGGTTTCTTCTTTTATCGTGCTAGAGTGCTCCGTCACTGCTATCTTAAATGAATCTCCCACAAAGCTTTCTGTGTCGACATTGGTTGGTTCAGGCTTATTAGATGCCTGCGACTCAACCTCCTCACAATCTACCCAGTTTAGGGGTACAATCGTTTCCGCTGGATCAGTTTCGTCCGACTCGTACCCCCAGTCCATGGAATCCGCCACCCAGCTCTCACTCGAGCTATCGGAGCTAGAGACTGGCCAGTATACATCGGAGTCCCCCATCTACATGTAAACAAAAAGGTCGTATCAATCTCAAGTCCATGAAATAGTCTCAATCATACGGCTATCATCAAGAAGCAGCATAAATAGACACACTTGTAACTATACTTATCCTTAGTCTACTCATAAGTCTTATGTCTTCAGAATGACTTAGATTCAATAGATAATTAATACATTCCTTGACACATAAGACCAACTACTTAACTATGATCACATGTCTGCACGTATAAACCTAACAACTTTATCATCTCTTACTCCTTCCACTAATAAACCTTTGCTCTGATACCAACTGTAACGGTCCCAGTAAAAAAAAATTTTCCATTTAATCACAATCATCTCGTATAATCCAAACGTGGGGCCCATCAAGGTATAATACTTCCAATATAATCATCAGAACTCTTCGCTATACATCAGAATTTCTACTAAGATAACATCGAGACTTATCATGTTAACACCATGGTTCGAAAATCTATAAGAAACACAGTCTATAATTGCCATATCAGGATATATATACATACACAGTTAGAGTCCAACACCAGGTCCTTTAAAAATTACAAGTCAAGGGTGATACCCAGCTAAAGTACGCATGTTTATACAAAATCATATACATAACAAAAGTAACTTCTAAAACAGTGGTTCCGGTGATGACTGCCCGCGCAATTGCCCTTAAGCGGGTCCCTTGCCCTTGTCCAAACCTGTAGGTGGAGTTAGAATAGAGTGAGCTTGACGGCTCAGTGAGTAAAATAATATTTAAATATGCCTATCAAGTAGGTATACATGGCTAAATTATCCGGTTGACATGTGTGTCGTTATACTATTTTTATAGGATCTTATAATTAGCCAGGAACCAAAACAGAACACAATAACAAGGCCTTACTAGTCGACTAGGCCACCCTATAGTCTACTAAGGCTAACTGTAAGTCGACTAATTCTGAAGCTATAGTCGACTAACTTTACTTCACACGTATCTGCTTCTCTGCTGGCAGCCAGGGACTTATGTAGTCGACTACCCTTCCTGGTGTAGTCGACTTGGTCAAGTACTAGTCGACTTGAAGGTCCCCTATAGTCGACTAAGTGTGGGTCAAAAAGTTATGTTACTCTCTGTATGTCACCTATAGTCGACTACCCTTCCTGGTGTAGTCGACTACACATTTATTAGTCGACTTGTAAGTTGACTGTAGTCGACTAATCAAGTTCAAAACAGGTTGTTAACTCTCTGTTTGCTCTCTGTATCTGGGATTAGTCGACTACAGTCTGTCTGTAGTCGACTAACCCTGCTACCCAGCAGTTTATCTGCCTAAATATCACACCTATAGTCGACTAATTCTGGGACTTAGTCGACTAACCTACCTAAAATTGCCTGTTAAGAAGTTATCCCAGATCAAATGTTAAGGATTTATGTATGATTATATCATAGGATTTCTATCTTAGCAATATCCATATACATACAATATAATCTCCCCTTCTACGCCTCCGGTTCAACCGGTCCCTTCCTCCAATACAAAAATCGTAAAATCTCCCCTTCTACGCCTCCGGTTCAACACGGTCCCTTCCTCCAATACAAAAATCGTAAAATCTCCCCTTCTACGCCTCCGGTTCAACCCGGCCCCTTCCTCTAATACATCATACCATTATATAATATCAATATGCAAGACATATAATAATATCATGGACTCATAAACAAAAGTAGTAAGTACTTGCGGAATTGAAAACACATGAGTCTTTATGAGGTAGCTAGCATTTCTTGATATCACAAACTATGCATGATCCCAAAAATATTCATAATGTCAAGTACTTGTTTATCTCTTACGTTTTAGTTCATTTCCTACTTCATTCTACTCATCATGTTATTAAGATTAACATGTTCTACTCACCCTTGAAGTGGTATAATCTGATTTTTGCTGCTGCCCTTTGTTGTTGCTGCTGCTTAGCTGCTGCTGCTGCTCCTTTAGCTGCTGCTGCTGTTGCTCCTTTGCTGCTGCTGCTGCTGCTGCTTTGCTGCTGCTGAAAAGGAAAGAGAGGGAGGGAGTTTGTGAAGAGGGAGAGAGTTTTAACCAAATGGTTTAATCCTCTTCAACCCCCCTCTATTTATAGCCTCTAACTCTCCATAATAATGTGCCATGTGTCCCCTATACATCCCATCAAGTCTACTCTACTCCATGCCCTATGCCAAGCTCCATGTCTCTCCCCCCTCTCCATGAGGCACAAGCATGGTGGGGATGGTGGTAAGTTGACCATGTGGGGTATTCTTATACCTATATACATGGATGTATAAATACTTATGTATACACTTGTTTATACATACTCATAATAAGCATGGCTTACTAAGATATCATGCATGCATACTAATCCCATTACCCCTTATGATTATTTAGGAAAAGAAATGTTTTAATTAAGGCAAGTGTTACATCTCATATACTAGTCGACTAGGCTGAGCTCGAACACAAAATACACATCCTATGGTCTTCTCACTAGTCTCGACTACTCCAATAATTAGTCGACTAGTCAATGTATCAATGCATACAATCACTAAGAAATATGCATATACTCATATATGCACATCCCTTCAACCAACTCCCATCATGTCTGTGTGTATATTCTCATTCGAACATCAAATCTCATATCGAATTATATATATTTTGTGTGCGTGTGTGTCCACACATCCAAACATAAATTAAATGCAAAATAAAAGTTAAATATTTTCACGGTGTTATAACAGTCCTCAACGAACACATTGTGTGTTGCTGAGGACTGCGATAAGTTTGTTTTTTTTTAAGGACTGCAATTAATCGCAGTCCTCAATAAAATACACAATAGTGTCTTTTTTGAGGACTGCGAATCTGATCGCAGTTATTAGTAACACAACTTAAATATATTTTTTTTAAAAATACGACCAAATTTCGGACCTTAAATGAATGTGATAGATCACTTGTTGCTAGAAAATCATCAAAAATCAATCAAATTAACTAAAAAAATAACCTAATAGCAGATCTACATAAGCGATTTAATAAGAAATAATGAGGTCGCAAAGAAATCACAAATCTCCATAACAAACCATGAAAAAAAAAATTAGAAAAAAAAGAAAAAATTGAAAAAGAATAATAATTTAGAGCTCTCCATATTAGAAAAATATTGAGATTTCCACCATATCGACGAAGATTGGAGGTGAGTTGAGGGAAGGGCAATATCGAGAGCGATGGAGAAGGGTAAAAAAGAAGTGATGGTTAGAAGGATTTAATTTATGCCGACGTGGATGAGACTGTAGCGAATAAAAAAAAAAGATGAGTTTTCTTCCTAATTATGAAGTAAAGTAGGTGATTGTAGCAAATTTTTCTTTTTAAATTTTGCTTTGTTTTGATATAACTTTTTTAATAATTGATGTTACCTTTTTTTAATAAATAACACCAATGGAAGGAAAAATAAAAAAAAAGAATTCCTTCAAAATTCTCTCTTTGCTTTCTACTTTGACATAGTTAAAAGAGATATTTAAATATACTTAGATCTTAAGCACATGTGATTCACATCATACATGTGTATAACAGAATAATTCTCTCTGTGTATCAATCAATTTTAACTTATCAATCTTGCATTAAAATAAATAAAGAAAATATATGTTTTGGAAAAATTGTAAAGTAATATGGATAATTTCTACGGTAGTGAAAACTTTGGAGTTATTCCCCAGAGAAAAAATGCAAATCATAACACGTAGTCATAGTTAGTGCTACACTTAGCTTGGACTTATCTATTCTCAAAAGAAATTATCTTATTTCTTATACTTTAAATAATAAACAAAGTATATTGCATATGTGCAGAGTATTTATTGTCCTTTCATCAAGAATAGATTCTGCCTTTCCAAAACTTGGGATTCAACTGACAATCACAGAAGAGTAAATCCGGCGCCTGATCAATCACGGTGATCGAAATTAAATTTATCTAAATAAGTCCGTGGAACAAGTTTTGAACCGCCGATCTGTGTACAAGCAAAGCTCTAGCAACCCAAGGCTTAGCCGGATGACCACATGCAGGTGTCACGAACCGCTCCATCTTGTGCACTTGGGCTCATCTTGGACTCATTTGGGTTCAACCCATGTGGTGAGAGGTTCTAGAGTCTTCTTGGATGATATTGTAAATATTATGTAAAGGGGATATTCTTTAGAAGATTTCATTAGAGGAATATTCCATAGGAGATTCCTAGAGGATTCTAGAACAAGATATTTTGGGATGAATATAAGGAAGGTTCTAGATATTCTAGAAGCCTCCAATTCTAGAGAATTCTTGTACAAGCCCTTGCCTATAAATAGGGGCCAAGGGTGCTCATTTGTAATCATCAAGGAAAACAATACAAGTTCCCACTTCTTCTCCAAGGGTTCTCTCTCTTGAGTGAGTGAGTGTGAGGGTTAGGCTGACTTAGCTTCGCTTCTGAGGAGAAAGAGCGAGTTAAGTGCCGCACGGGTTCGAGTGGTTCGAAGTTAAAAGAATCCGCCCGTGATAGTTGGTATTAGAGCTTAGTTCGGGAGTGATAATGTCGAGCTCCGATCTTCGTTCCGAGGTAGTTGGAGCTGTCGATCCAAAGGATGCCCCCAAACCTCGTAGGGAGAAGTCCCGAGATGTCATGACGACGCTGGAGGCACGGTTAGCTAAGATGGAGCTTACGGTGGCGGATAAGCTGGAGGCTTACGACGAGCGCATCGAGAAGCTAGAGTCTGTGGGAGACGAGCTTCAGGAGGAGATGCAGTCGGCCTTGAATTCCGCCGTCGACATGTTGCAGCAAGGGGACGCTTCCCTGAGGGAGGAGAACGCGGTTCTGCGGAATCACGTGGAGGTACTCTTGAAGGAGTTGCCTGAACTCAAGGGAAGGGTCGACCAACATGATGTCGCATTGGCAACTCGAGGTATGGTGTCGCATCCTCTTATGGCTAAAGATGCGCCCAAGCCGAAGCCTTGCAAGGAGTCTCGGAATGCTCGGGAGATTGATAACTTCCTTTGGAGCATGAAAGTCTACTTCAATGCTGTCGGATTTCGAGATGATGCATCCAAGATTCAAGCTGTGCCTCTTTACCATGAAGACATCGCTACGTTGTGGTGGCGGAGGCGATGTGAAGATATGAAGAAGGGCACGTGTTCCATCAACACATAGGAAGAGTTCAAGGCGGATCTTAAGCGGCAGTTCTATCCGGAGAATGCCGAGGACGAGGCCCGAGGTAAACTCCGACGCCTTACTCAAAAAGGTTCCATTCGTGATTATGTCAAAGAATTTTCAGAACTACTGCTGGAGATCCCCGACATGGGCGAGAAAGACTCCCTATTCTCGTTCATGGATGGCCTATCTGGATGGGCCAAGATGGAACTACAAAGGCGAGGAGTCCAAACCCTTGCCCAAGCCATGCAAGTAGCCGAGTCTCTTATCGAGTTCAAGAAGATGGGAGATTCATCCAAACCAAAAGACAAGAGGGGCAAGCCTGCTAAAGGTGGGGGAGAAAAGGAGAAACCATCTAAGGAGTTCCCACTTAAGCCAGCATTTGAGAAGGGAAAGTTCCGCGGCAACGCCAATGGAGGAAGCGATCATCCGAAGAAGTTAGCATGCTACTTTTGCGGAGATCCCCACAAAGCCATGGACTGTCCTAAGAGGGCTAATCTCGCTGCTCTTGTCCAAAGAGAAGAAGAGAAGCAACCGGAGGAGACTAGACTCCACTCACTTCGTCTCCTCAATGCGATCAAGGCAAAGGTAGATGAAAGGCCTCGAGGGGCAATGTTCGTCGAGACAACCATTTCCGGTAAGACCTTCAAGGCCCTTCTAGATACTGGAGCTTCTCATCTTCTTATTTCAAGTGATGTTGCAAGCAAGTTGGGTCTTAAGATCTCTAAGGGAGGAGGCACCATTAAGGCCGTCAACTCTAGTCCCACTCCTATCGATGGCGTAGCTCACAAGGTGGATGTGAGCATAGGGGAGTGGCATGGCCAGGAGAACCTGACAGTCGTAACCATGGACGACTTCGATGTGGTGCTTGGCTTAGAGTTTCTGGACAAAGTGAAGGCCGTGTTGGTTCCCTACACCAACACCATGTGCATCCTTGAGGGGAAGGCGTGCACAGTTCAGATCAAGCGGGAGAGTGTATCATCCAAAATGCTCTCGGCATTACAAATATCCAAGAGAGTTCGACGTCATGAGCCGACCTTTCTTGCTACCATTAAGGTGGAGGAAGGCTCAAAGGAAGCAGAGGAGATCATAGCGGACAGGACGGTTCGTGAAGCAAATAACCACCCGAGGTTGGAATACTTTGTGAAGTGGAAGGGATTCCCAGATAGCGAGAGCAGTTGGGAACCGGTACGAGCTCTTTGGCAGTTCGAGGACTTGATCAAGAAGTTCCATCAGGAGAAAACTCAGCGATGAGGGCATCGCTCGGATAGGTGGGGGAGAATGTCACGAACCGCTCCATCTTGGTGCACTTGGGCTCATCTTGGACTCATTTGGGTTCAACCCATGTGGTGAGAGGTTCTAGAGTCTTCTTGGATGATATTGTAAATATTATGTAAAGGGGATATTCTCTAGAAGATTTCATTAGAGGAATATTCCATAGGAGATTCCTAGAGGATTCTAGAACAAGATATTTTGGGATGAATATAAGAAAGGTTCTAGATATTCTAGAAGCCTCCAATTCTAGAGAATTCTTGTACAAGCCCTTGCCTATAAATAGGGGCCAAGGGTGCTCATTTGTAATCATCAAGGAAAACAATACAAGTTCCCACTTCTTCTCCAAGGGTTCTCTCTCTTGAGTGAGTGAGTGTGAGGGTTAGGCTGACTTAGCTTCGCTTCTAAGGAGAAAGAGCGAGTTAAGTGCCGCACGGGTTCGAGTGGTTCGAAGTCAAAAGAATCCGCCCGTGACACAGGCGGGTGACGGATTATAAGAACTTCTTGTTGCATGTCTTGTTCAAATTTGCATTGTGAATAACTGAATAATTGATTGAAGAACTACAGGAGTAACTAAAATTGGTAATATTTAGGGGAAAAAATAAAAGGAAATAAAAAGAGAAAGAGACTTGAGAGAAAATAGATTTATTTTTTGGGGCTTGAAAAACAAATTAATTACAAAATAAAACGCAAATACAATTCAGCACAAACATCGTGCTTAGCTAAACTAGTCAAATCAACAGAGAAAATACACTTTCTCTTCATATTGATCTTTGCCAGGATCAGCGGGCGTTGCCCATTTGGGATGGGGGCCCATTGGACCAACAGTATCTTAGGCCCAATAAAACCTACCACATACATTCTAGTCGTGTAACTTTTGCGAAATAAATCATGTTTAATGTAAAATTTCATTTCCTTTTGGGGGAATAATTCTATAGTTTATATCTACTATATACTAATAGGAAAGAATTACTTTTAAAACTAAATAAATAAATGAAAAGGAAAGAAATGAATTAAATCATACATTGATAGAAGCAAATAGATGGGCTCAGCCCGCTCTTGAACAACTGGGCCTAACAAGCATTTGATGATCCAGTGGCTCTTGCACACAATCCGATCCAACTGACAAGCCCATCTACTAGTCTCCACCCTTAAATTTTTTTTAATAAAATTTTTACTAGATTTATTTATGAGATAATTTTAAATTTACATTGTCAGACATAATCCATTCGATTAATAATCCCATCAAACATTATATCATTTTATAATGGTTAGGATTTTCAAGATATATCTCCTTCTAATTGTTTAGATACTAATTTATTTGCACTTAAACTTTTCGATATTTTTTATATACTCTTGTCATTATACAAACATGAAGCATATAGTCTACTCACACACGAAATAAAAAAACCAAATTACTGAAGTTTGGCTCAGTGAAAAAAGAGTGAGGTTACTAAATGAATATATGCATAGATCTCTCACTTATTTGCATAAACAATAGGTTTGAGAAGTTGAAGTAGACAATTGTATGTAGTGATGATAAATTCTTGTAGCCCTAATTATCACTCCTTTGTATAATCATGAATTCATGATTTTATAAGCACATAAACAAAGTAAAGGAAATATTTATCGCTTTGTTTTAAACTTGAGACCTTCCATTTTTCAACCCAACTCTTTTACCATTGAGGCGAGCCTGAGTGACATTTTTTCTTTCGTATTAAAAGATACTACTGGGAATTATTTTAGATAATTAAGGGTAAAGAGTATATGATTGATTCGCATCAAAACAAGAAAGATCTAAATACAATAAAACAAAGAGTGTTTGTCAATTCAACAAATCTAGTTCTAAAAAAAATCCAATTGTCTCACAAATTATTACTATATAAATTAATATTATTAGAAGAAGAAAAATTCCAACCAAGAGCTTCTAAAATCATTAATTTAATAATCCCTCGTT
Organism: Agave tequilana; assembly: GCA_038442645.1. Taxonomy (NCBI): domain Eukaryota; kingdom Viridiplantae; phylum Streptophyta; class Magnoliopsida; order Asparagales; family Asparagaceae; genus Agave; species Agave tequilana. The sequence continues at coordinate 55,411 of JAVJIF010028572.1, forward strand.
GCCCACCAACCAGCCATGCACCCTAGTCCCTAGCCCCCTCTTTAATTATTCTTTTGTTTGTAGAAATCTCCTGTGTTAGTTTAGCGAAGAGCTAATGTCTTTATTCATGGGTGGACAAATCTCACAATAAACTAATCAATGGATCATTATTAAGTTATATTTAATTAAAATAATCTTGTCTAATTGCGTCTGGCCACCCATTATAACATGCTACAACGTACGTATGATTCTTTGAATTAATCTAATGCATGCAATGCCTTACTAGGAATCAAAAGGATCCAAAGAAGTTGGTTAATTAATGATTTTCGATGTCGATTAGTGTGCTTTAGATACGCTTAAACACGAGATAGTACAATCAAGTGATTGTTAAATTTGTATTAAATGTGTATTAGTGTTAGGTAGATGACCACACATATAGTTTAGCTTGTGGGTGGAACTTGATGTGTTCATATGTGTATGTGATATGTGAAGTAACAAGAGGGGGTTAGCTAGGGTTTTTTGTTGAGAGTTAGATTCTGTTTTCTTATTTGGTTGTTGGATCTCATTGGATGCATAGCACAATCAGCTCATCAGTTCTTCTTCCTCATGAGATTGAGTGGATAGGTGTTAAAAGACTCTGAGAGTTTTGTTCCTTTTTTTTTTTTTACTATTTTGTGTTGTTGATTGTGTGTCTCCTTCATGGGCTTTGATCCCATCTTTTTCCCCAAGTTAAAAAATAAAATAAAATTTTTGAATCTCTTAGATAAGCGTTAATGGTTTATTGATATACATTGTTAGTCCATAATCTCTTAGATAAAATAATATGATATAAAACGCGAGGTCAAGAGGTTTTATTTTCAAACATGGTGATTACTGAAAGGCAATGTTGAATTTTTTGCAATCAATCTATATAAGAAAAATGAAAGATTGTCAATGTATGGATTTCAACTATGAACCATACAGTTTTGGCACATCAAGCAATCACAATGAGGTTGCAACCAAAGGTGTGAGTGGGGATTGAGCCTACATATTTGAACACTGCAAGTATTTCAAATATTTGACAATATGGCCATTTATTTTATGCAAGAATCCACATTGTGCATCATGTAATTTGATTTCCTAATAGAAGTTTGGCCATTTGGATACATATTTCAACGTTTAAATCCTAAATTAATTCCTTGATGATATCTCAAGTACTAGCATTATTAGGCAGTTTAGATGCATTATTCAATTAAACATTAAGAGAGAAGGAGAAGGAAGCATGTAGTGTGTTAGAGTTTAGATGATCCCTCCTAGCTTTTCCAATGGATGACCTCCAATAAAGTCAATATTTAACGAGGCAGTGAGATCTAGCACATAGCTCTAATTGTTTGGTTTGATGTAGTTGGCATGTAAGTGTGTCTCTCGTATTTTGAATATGCAAAAATTGTTTACTTCGTCGCACGCAGTACAACTCTATTTACGAAAAGCAGAGAACAAATTGTTTACTTCTTACATTTCTTTATGACAAGGAGCTTTTAGCATGAAGAATAATGAATGTACACCGATATAATTACAATCATTTCTTGTAACAGAAAAAAAAACATCATGTTTACCTATAGAGAGAGCCGTGCTATTCAAATATTGTACTAGTGGACTTAAATTGAATTTCATAACCATATATTATTGCTTCAACACTTCTTATTTTCACCACAAATCATTTGAAGTGTTTGCAAAAGGAAAATGAAAAGAAGAAATACTTGATAGACCAATGGTCCACCGACCAGGTTATCATGTTCGTCTAAAAACTTATAATATAAGATAAAAATCGTGTCGTCAACTTGGGCCTCCCTCTTATCCACCAATCAAATCGTGATAGCGATTCATGATCTATCAACCAATTGTTTAGGTATCCCCACACTGCTTAGAAACAAAATTACTTGAGGAAATGATTGAGCAGGGATACATGTATTATACTTGTATTTGTGTCTTTTTGCTATGGGTCTTTATCAATTTCATTTATCAGAGCTTAGTTTTCCATGATCCCACATATTTCATGCTTTCTTTTCTTGTAGGGCAATGATGTTGTTTTCACAGAAGGGGTGCACGTCTCCTCGTCCATTTTGAACGATTTCCCCTTTGGATGTTACTGCATCTATGGCTCTCTTGGACACTATGTATGTACTATGTAGTTGTGGTCAAGTATTTGATCTTTGTGCTCAAAAAGAAAAAAAAAGTATGATATATGATACAATATCGAATTCTACATAATATTTAATTATACATTTTCTCAATAAAATTTATATGTTAAATATCATAATAATATTACTATACAGAACCACGACTAAGATCCTAGTTAGGTCCTCACACTTTATGGCTTGGATTGGCTTGATTCAATTTGGGTCAAAAATGTTGGCATGAATGAACAAAATATAACTAATTAATATGTGTCAAAAAATCATATTAAATAATGAGATGTACAAGGCAAAATGCTTCAATTTTCTCACAAAGCATGTCACCTTTTTAACAAGAAAAAAAAAAAAATTCATTATCAATGGGGTCATATCAAAACTTATCCTAGGGTTTTCAAAATGTGCAACTTTTAGACCAACTAAGATTCGATTTTAATTAACAGTACAAGAAATAAAACTCTGATCGCTGACTATACAAATGAGAGAGCAAAAATTCTTGTTTAAGTTGGATGAATACAAATAACTTCTTTATTGGGTTTACTTGCATGTTTCCTCATGCCACGTCCCTTCTCACGTCAAATACATCAAGTTGTACATCTGTTTTTTTTTTTAAACTTTTGAAGAGAATTTAGTCACAGAAGGAAATATTTTCTGTGACGATGGGTGAAGAGGATGGTTGTTAAAGATTGAAAGTCCACAATATCTAAGATTTGAGATAATGATATTAACTAATATATCATTTGGTTTAATTTACCATCAAACTTATCATTTCCTCTTCTTATATCTTGCAGGGATAGGGCAAAGTTCTGTGGTTACCAAGCAGCAGTTTTGGATATTGAAGTCAAGAGACAGAAACGAGTTAAGATCCAACTCTAACAAGACCAACACAATCTTGGTATTGATGTAACAATTAGCTCTTTACACTAAACTATTTTAAAAACAATTAATACCTTCAAATCTCTACTCTTGTTCAAATTAATTGTTTGACAAGAGTTACTGTCATTGCGTTAACTCTTGTTGCCAAGTCAGCCATTATTAGCTTCCATTTCTTCAGAGGTCACCCTTAAAAGGAAACCAAAATAAAAACGTGGTATGTCATGCAAAAACAGGCCATTTCATTGGTACATGATAGAATTAACATAAAATTATATACAGATTTAACAGCCTCCAATGTTGTCCTCAGTATTTCTCTATTTTTTGTTCTATTTATCCCTGTAATCTCGCTATCAACAATTTGATAGTAGGCTGACTCGCTATATGCAGTTCACCGGAGAGCCTATATTGCCACCCCAAAAATTGGGGAAGACACCCCACAAATAGTTACAGGTGTGCCATTTTTTTTTTTTGACAATTTTACCTCTAATGAAAAGTCTAAAATGTTCTTTTTTCTTCCTTCTTTCCTTTCTCCATCATCTTCCACGACGAGCCTCATCCATCCCCCCTCCAAGCTGTTCGGCCAGACTCCGACCGAACAATTGGCCCAGAGGGGGGGGAGGGGTTCGCCGGAGGGGGAGGGGGAGCGCAGTGAGGGAGGAGCCCGGGGATGGAGGGGTTCGCAGGAAGGGAGGATTTGCCGGAGGAGGAGGGGAGCGCCGGTGAGGGAGGAGGCCGGGATGGAGGGGGTTCACGGGAGGAGGAGAGAGAGTGCTGTTGAGGAGAGAGGAGGAGAAAAAGAGAGTATTTTGATCATTTTTTTTTTAATAATACTTTTATCAAAATTGTGAGTGTCTTCATCATGTTTTGGGGGTGGCAATATCCGCTCCCCTTCCACAGAGACGCTGTTTAATTTGGCCTCTGAAGTTGAAGATTTTGGCATCTTCCCAAAATGACCTCACGAGTTACACTGGCCATACTTGCCACCATGCATAGATTAATTAACTAGAAAATTAAAAGTTATCTTGCTTAGATGCATAGTTGGACTATCCAGTCAGTAACGTCAGTTAGATCATCTCTGTTATTACAGTATATTTTTTAATTGCCCATAATTTATAAAAACATTCTATAATATTAGTAAGAAAAAAAAGATTAAAATTTACTTGATGTAAAATATCACATTATTCGAGAAACCTAAGATGCTATAAGAGTAAATGATTGTCTGCGTTGTAGATTCTTCTCCAAGACTTGCACCGACACCGTTTGAATCGTTAGAAATATGTGAAATGTATGCCTAACTCAATAGAGTATATTTTTCTATTCATTAAGAAAAAAAGTAAAGGATGAAAGGTTTCTTGCTCAGCCACATATACAGTTGCACAAGCACACTTGTTATTACAAAATATCCTTTAATTTGCTGTGTTTAAAAATTAAATTGATATTAAATTGGTATTTCTATTTATTTATTTTAAAAAGTTTTCTCACATTAATATGCATAAGTGCATCATTTGCCAATTGCGTTTTCTTTTCTTTTTTTGTTTTTTCTTTCTTCCTTTTGTGTGCATGTGTGGAAAATAGACTATGCTCATTTGTTCATTAAAAAAAAAAAAAAGAAAAGAAAGAGGATCGAGATCTCCTTGATAATGAGTGTGTATCCACTCGTGTCCTTCCAAAAGGATTTGAACCCGAATCTTTCCCATTCAAATTCAACCCTCCGTCATTCGAATACAAAATCTACTCCGTTGAAGTTGATCTATATTATTTCAAATATATATAAACTAAAAATCAAGTGTTTTGAATACTTTTTGCCCACCCATCAAGCGGGGCAAAATGGACGGCCAAAGTAGTGAGTTATTTAGATCTATATCTTTAAACATACAAATTCTCAATCCGGCCATATCACTATGATCTAAACATTTAAAAACCCCTACAAACCAATTTTAGTTAGGTTTCAAATGTTCTACACCGTTAAACTAACCAACTCACTATTTAGGCCGTCCGTTTTCTCCTACTTAATGCATGAGCAAAAAGTATTCAAAACCCTTGATTTTTGTTTTATAGATACTTGAAATAATATAAATCAACTTCAACAAAATGGATCTTGTATTCAAATGTCAGAGCGTTAAATTTGAGTAGGAAGGATTCATACTCAAATCATTTTGGAAGGACACAATTCTATCTCTACCCACACCCACACATGTATCCATTTCTACGAGCAACAACATCCAAGAAAACAGATATATGATCTCATATTAGCCCACATTGTGAATATAATATAAAAGAAAAGAAAATTAAAAGAGGAGACAAAGGTTAGGGTAGAAAAGAACTGGAGACCATGTTGGGGAGGTAAACGGGCCAATTTGGTTTTGTAAGAGGGAAAACAGAGAGAATCAAGAATGAAGAGTTGGAAGAAATTTTTTCCTCTTATTTATGTCTCTATTTGTCCAATTTTAAAAGGGAAGAGAATGAAGAGAATATTATACCTTTAGTATCTCGATTGTGGTTGAGAATGCCTTGGAGTTTGAAAAATGGCGCAAGGTGCTAATTGCTACAAAGTAAACTTCAAACCCATTTAATAAATAGATGAGACTAAAATTCATAGGAATCATGCACTACAGTAGGCCAATTGGACCATATTAATTATCCTAACAAAACATAACAATTTTTTTTAGAACAAGCACAGGTCACCTTCGAGCTTTACACATCCATCACAAATATTCACCCAAAGGGATTCGATTTATAAGCTAGTTTACAACTAAATAAAGTGCTTAATTTGGAACAAAACTCTCATATAACTCGAGAATAACTCAAGGAACTTCTGAATTCTTCTGCTCTAATTTCAGTAAACTAATTATTTTAACTTTTTAATGTAGATTAAGATCCTCTCACTTCCTCCCAATACAAATAAGAGCAGGTGTGTTTCTCAAAGTGTTGTGAATTTGATCTATTCACACTTATTTTCAAACAAATAAAACCAGCACATCAAACAGCTGAAGAATTTTATGTTATTTATTCTGCGCAAACAAATATCGGATACTATTCTTCGTTTTAAAGGCAAGCTGGAACTTATCATATGAGCGTGTTTGATTGCAAGAAAGTGAGTGGAATTAAGAAAATGAGGAAGTATAATTGTTCACTTCTCTATCTATTCAAACACTGGAAAAAGAAAATGAGAAAACTCCTTTTTCTTTCCTTTTTTCTTTTTACACGATTATTTTCGCACTTTCAGGATGCTACAGTTAATTTTATGATCATGTAAATCTCAGCTGTAATAAGTTGTAACTCAAATAGTTAATTTTATGGTCATGTAAATCTCACTTGCATTCTAATACAATATAATTTTTATTTTATTAATTAATTTTTATTTTTAATATTATTTTGTGATCAAATTTATGGTCAATTTTTTCACTTTCACTTTTACACTACCATCTAAACGTCGAAAAAGACATAACATTTTTCAAACCACACTTCTCAACAATATCCAAACACTAGATAACTCACTAATCAATTACCAAGTTTCAAAGGGAACTATTACGACTCCATCAGTTCTACTCAAAATAGTGTAGTTTATATTTATGAACATCCAAATAATTTAATTATATTACAAGCTTCTAAATCGAGTGTTTTGAACAAGTGAACATTTTAGTTTTTTAATAACCAAACACACCATAAATAAACCCAAAAAAAAAAGTTTTTTAAAAAAAGGAGAGAGAGAAAAAAAGTGAATCAGCCAGAAAAGCAAATATTTCCTTGTAAATTCCGCCTTCTTTATCTTCTCCTTTATTATTATTAATTAATAATAATTCACAAAATATTCATTCCAATTCCAACCAGAAGCAGCCCCCGCTGAAAGCCCAGCCCAATAAATAGGTGAGAGTGGCAGACAAAACACGCCCTGTAACTCTTCACGTCCTCTTCTATATAACTCCCTCCCTCACAAAAAATCGCCGATCCTTCCCTTCTCCTCGCCGATCTTTTCGCCGCCTTTCGCCATGCAAGTCGCCGCCGCCGCCGCCTACTCCCTCCTCTCCCACTCCGACGACGACTACCCCCCCTCCTCCGACCACCCCTCCTCCACTGACCGCTGCTTCGGCTCCGATTTCGGCGGCCTGGTCCGCACCCGCCCCAAGGCCGTCCTCTCCCCCCTCTCCCCCGCCGACGTCACCGCCTCCCTCAACCTCGCCGCCCTCTCCTCCCTCCCCCTCGCCCCCCGCGGCAACGGCCACTCCGTTCACGGCCAGGCCCAGGCCCACGATGCCCTCGTCCTGAACATGCGCTCCCTCTCCCTCCCCTTCACCCTCCTCACCACCGCCACCGGCACCTCTTCCGCCGACGTCAGCGCCGGGGCCCTATGGTCGGAGCTGCTGACGTGGAGCCTGGAAAGCTTCGGCCTGGCCCCGGCCTCGTGGACCGACTACCTCGACTTGACGGTGGGCGGCACGTTATCTAACGGCGGCATCAGCGGCCAGGCCTTCCGTCACGGCCCCCAGGTCTCCAACGTCACGGAGTTAGAGGTCGTGACGGCGGACGGCCAGTGCCACGTGTGCTCCCCCGATAGCGGGTCGGATCTCTTCCTCGCGGTCCTTGGCGGGCTGGGCCAGTTCGGTGTTATTACCCGTGCCCGAATCCCCTTACTACCCGCTCCAGACATGGTAAGTTCACCGCCCAGTGACCGCAAAGTTGCTTCATAATTAATAATTTAATAAGTAATTTTTTTTTTAATCTCTCAGGTGAAGTGGATAAGAGTGGTGTACGGGCGGTTCGGGGATTACAAGCAGGACGCGGAGTCGCTCGTGACCCGACCTGAACCCGACGCGTTCGACTACGTCGAAGGATTCGCGTTCGTCAACGCCGACGACCCCGTAAACGGGTACGGCTCCGTCCCGCTGCCCGGATCCGAATTCGACGCGGGGCGGGTTCCGCCAGGATCGGGACCGGTACTTTACTGCCTCGAGGTCGCGCTCCACTACCAGCAAGGCGACAACGTGGATAAGGTAATTATGGCTAAAGGCGCAGGGGTAGTTAAGTAAATGTGAGCTCCTTGATGGCGAGTTCAATCGCGGAACTGTCCCGATGTCTTCGTCGTGTATCTTCTGCTGGATTTCTGACTCGTCATGTTATTCTCAAATCGCCTCCCAGTTTTGTCGTGAATTTACGAAAGAACCACTTGCTTTTGCTGTTGCTTTCGTTTTTTCCGCTCGTACGTCCGCGAAACTGGAAGTGACGTAAAATGCCCCTGACACTCCCGTGAAGGGATCCCGGTTTGTCGTTATTGTCACCGAGATCTCAAAATTTTCAAACAGACCCCTCATATTTACTATATTTATCTCTTGCAGAGGGTGGCTGAGATGTTGCAGCCGTTAAGGTACGTGCGTGGGCTGGAGTTCAGCACGGAAGTGAGCTACCTTGAATTTCTCACGCGTGTGAAGAGGGCGGAGGAGGAGGCACGTGCGAATGGCAGCTGGAATGCGCCTCACCGTGGCTTAATCTGCTGGTGTCATCATCAGACATCGTTGATTTCGATAGGAATGTGTTTAAAGGTATTTTGAAAGAGGGGATTGGTGGGCCAATGTGGTGTACCCTTTGGTTAGAAGCAAGTAAGTCAGCAGTATTTTTTTTTCCCACAAATTTTAGTTAATTTTATTGTGGGCATGAGAGTGAGTTTGCAAATTTGTTAAAATCCGAGCGGTTATGTGCTTTTGTGGAGGGCAGTAGAATGTTCGGGGTTCATGCAACTGTGCAAGGATAGCGAGATACGAGAGGACACGGATGCCATTTGGGGAAAGGACAAGGGCAAGCCATGTGCTCGCAATATTCCCCCCAGCAACAAGCTCTGTTTTGTCGCCACTGCCGCGGGCCCCACTCTTTGATTGGCCTCGTCCCGACTCTTGGGGTGGCCACTGGCTATTTACAATAATACTAATTATAGCCGAATTATATTTAATTATTCGGAGGACTATTTATTTGCACGGCGGCCCCGAATTCCGAACTTTTGTTTCTGGCCGGACATTCAGCTGTCGTGGGGCCCACCTGTCGGGCCTTAAATACAGCCGGTCACCCGAGACGTCACCCACCGGTTACTGACCTCTGATTGGTGCATTGTAGGTGGGACCTGCGGACCTCGGTGGCCCTACCCGGCAGCGAGATCTTCTACCTGGTGGCGCTGCTGCGGTTCAGCAGACCGTTCCCGGACGGACCGCCGGTCGAGGACCTGATCAACCAGAACCGTCGGATCATCGAGTGCTGCCGAACCAACGGCTACGATTTCAAGATGTACCTCCCCCACTACAAGACAGAACTAGAGTGGGAGCAGCACTTCGGAAAGGACTGGCCCAGATTTGTCGATCGCAAGCGGCAGTACGATCCGATGGGCATCCTCGCGCCAGGTCAGCGGATCTCGCAAAAAGGGAGAAGCACTAGCAGAGAAAAACATTGAGAGAGATCTCGACCGTCAGATTTCAGTCGAGGGAGTGGAACATGAGAGTGTACTGATTAGTTATTATTGGTTCTAATTAGGGTGGTTGAGTGGGTGGGGTAGGGGATTATGGGCATTAATATTGTAAATTTGTGACTTTTGGTTGCCAAGTTGTAATTCTTTTTATGTTTAACCTATATC